>NW_020718123.1:6085-25206 GCF_900518725.1 Notechis scutatus
CCCAGAATTCCTCAGCCAGCTGAGGAATTCTGGGAGTTGAAGTCCACAAGTCTTAAAGTTGCCAAGGTTGGACACCCCTGGACTACAGCTTCCATTCTCCCTGCTCGGCAGAGCCTTTCACTTGTTGGCCGAAGATGACCATTGCTCCAAGTCAGCCAACCTGGAGACCCCACCCCGAAGGTGGTTTTGAAATGTCCCCCCATCTCTTTCTTCCTCTAAGGCAGCTTTTGAACTAGATTATAAGCCATGCACAATCTCTATACTGCAGCTCTGGTTCCTCATTTTGTAAAGCGACAGAGAGTGGGTGTTTTTCTACCAGAAACACACTTTCTGAATTTTCTTTCTGGAGAGGGATGAAATGCTTTTGAGTTATCTTGTGGAAACTCATCCCTGAAGTTTCGATGTTCTTGCGGGGGGAAAAAAAATTGCTTTTGCCTGATTTATTCTTAATAGCCTTAGCTGCTGGTCGTCTGAATACTTTTTGGTCTTAAAAAGGATCTAACGGAGGGGGAAACTATCTCCCCTCCCCCCAAATATGCAGGTCCCCAGCCATGAAGGGCTTTCAAGGTGAAATGAGACCTTGAGTATGGTCTGGAAGCTGACTTGCAAATTTATGGGACTTTGTGAAGTTTTGATACTCGTCTTACTGGCTTCCATGGACCCAGGCCATTATATAATGTCCCAGGTGGGTTGTACCTTGGACCGTTAACAGTCGTCAAAGTTCATACGATGCCACCTGTAAAACTCCACACACCTATTTGTAAGTTTGATATCCGGTTTGCGTTGAGCTCATTCTTTGCTGAAGAAGCACTTGGGTAGGATCGATCCAGACATTAGACCAAGAGTCTCCAAACACGGCCACTTTAAGACTTGTGGACTGGGGAATTCTGGGAGTTGAAGTTGTACAAAGTCTTTAAAGTGGCCAAGTTTGGAGACCCCTGCCCTTAGACTATCTGAACTCTTTTTGGATGATAAGGACCCATCTATCGGTTCCATCAGAACAAGGACCAGCTCTGGTAAGGATATCGGTGTGTGTGTGTGTGTGTGTGTCACAAGGTTTAGTCAAGAGGAGACTATTATTATGACCAGGTGGGAGGAAAAAACAAACAGGTGGAGTTTTCTCTGTGGCTGTCATCTTGACTTTTTTGACCATATCTCATAGACCAGAGGTGGCTCACCTTTTTGGGCTCCTGTGCCGATAATTGTGCGCACGCTTGCCTGTTCGTGCTTGTGTGCCATCACCCAGAAGGCAATGCGCATGGAGGCCCCATGCTTCCTGCGCATGCGCACACAACCCACGTGAGCCATGGGGTACGCTTCTGTGCATGCCACACGAACACCCCCACGCCACACACTTCTGCGCATGCACGCGTGTCTCCTGCATGCTGCCGCACCTCCGCACATGCGTGCCAGATACCCGACAATCGGCTGTTGGGCGGGCGGTGTGGGTGCATGCCTAGACGACCTTTTCTGGGCAAGTGCTCGCATGCTGGCAGTAATGGCTCTGCGTGCCACTTCCAACACACATGCCATAGGTTTGCCACCACAGTCATAGACACTTTTGATTAGCATGAAAAGGAAAAACGGTGGATTTCTCACCAAAGGCCAAAATTTAACTCAATTGCCATTGTCAGATGCTCCGGCTTGGAACAGGCAAATAGATCTTAAAATTAGTAGGTAGAAATTTATGGAATTGCTACAGTGGCCTAGAGGTGGAGCTCTCGCCTCACAAACAGGAGGCTGTGAGTTTGATCCTAGATAGAGGCAGATATTTCTCTCTCTGGGCACAAGGAGAATATATCTGCTGAACAAAACTCCGCATTGGCAACAGGAAGAGCATCCGGCCAGTAAATAGTAAAATAGTAAATAGAATAGAATAGAATTCTTTATTGGTCAAGTGTGATTGGACACACAAGGAATTTGTCTTGATGCTCAGCTCCGTTCCGTTGGCCAGACTCCACCCAGCATGGGATTATGGGAAGAGGATGATGATGATGATGATGATTACTAGGTGGAAATTTATGTCTGAGTCACAAATTAAATTAAGTTTGCACACAGGGGCTTTGGGGATGTTGGAGGAAACTGGCATGCGGCAAATCAGATCAATTTAGCTCAATATTATCTTGCAGGAAGCTGTAGCAATTTCTAAGTGCTCGGGCTTCAACTCCCAGAATTCCTAGCCAGTGCAGCCATTGAGCAGAGCATTGTGGGAGTTGGTCCATGCGTCTGGAAGTTTGCCAGTGCTGATTTATAAGGACTGTCCAATTTTTTTTAACCCCTTGGGGAGTCAAGAAAGATATATTTTTTTTTTTGCCAAGAGCTGGAAATTTGTGAGTGTAAAACATGGGTTCTACTACCAACCAACCTTTCTGCTCAAGAACATGGACTACAAAATAATAAAGTTGAAAAAGTTTAATAAAGTTTTTTAAAAAATTGTCATGTTTGCAAAGGGGAAAATAAGAAGAGGAATACATAGGAATGGAATAAACAAACAAATAAATGCGTTAATTTGCAAAACTTGATTTAAAAAAAATTGCATCCTGAAACATTGCAAATTTAGTTGAAGAATGAATGCCTCTGAAATGAAGCCTTAGATGTCTTTTCCGGTTATATTTCTCCGAATGTACAAAATCTTCCTTTTTAAAGGTTGATTTTGGAAGCATGACTCAACACCTTTGTGGACTAAGTTAGTTGTATATTATAAGAGTAATCAAAGATATATTTGGATTGCTAAAAATGTTAGGAAAATAACCCATATCCAATGACGCAGAGCAATGCAAAGTTAGTCCTCCACTTACAGCAGTTCACTTAGCGATCGTTCAACCTGTACTTAAAAAAGTGTTTTATGTTTTCCACATTTACGGCCGTTACAGAATCATCACGTCACGTGATCCAAATTCACCCGCTTGGCAACTGACTCATATTTATGACAGTTGCAGTGTCGTGATCTCCTTTGCGACCTTTCTGACAAGCAAAGTCAACGAGGGAAGCCAGATTCACTTAACAACGGTGTTACTAACTGAACAATGGCAGTGATTCACTTAACGACTGTGGCAAGAAAGGTCGTAAAATGGAAAATAAAAAAACTCACTTAACCAATGTCTTGTGACAACTTGTAAAGCGTCCCTGGCTTGTTCTTGAGTTGCCATAAGAAGGAAGTGGGGGGAGATCTGATGGCGCAGTTTGTTGCTATGATCAGAAGCACATTCCACGCATACCTTTCTCCAGATTGTGTCTCAAGTTATCAAGCCCCACGAAAGTGCTTCGTTGGAGAATGTGATTTATGACACACCCTGGGAAGAGAACTGGATACAGGGTCATAGGTGAACAGTAAATTATGTAGGGCAGAGCCGGACTGCACTTGGGAAAAGTGCCAACATGCTCCTAATAAATAATTGGATTTCTTTTGAAACTTGGCTCGAGGCTCATGAATTAATTAGGGCGTCCGTCGGAACCCTGACATCATGCTTAGAAACATACATTTTGGGCTCAATTGTGATTGTAAGCTGAGGACTACCTGTATGAGTTCCCAGATACATTGCTGAGAGACGTCTCATGACGTTATTTATGCATTTATTTGTTTATGTCCCAGTTTTATTAATATTTTTACAAATAACATATCCAACCCACCTTCCTCCTCCTATTTTCCCCACAATAACCCTGTGAGGTGGGTTAGGCTGAGAATAGATTGGCCCAAAGTCACCCAGCTGGCTTTCACAGCAATGATTGGATGCTTATTCAAGCCACCCCAAATGGCTTGTGTGAATCTGTGGATGGGAACAGTGATAAACATTGAAGCTGTTTTCATCCTGTTCTATTCTCAACCATCTACAATGAATATAGTCAACCATTAACTAGAGTTGGATCAGAGCCTGTTATCTCTAGATATAAATTAATCCAAAGTGGTATTTCTTTAGCTTTGTGTCTTTAAGGCGTGTGGACTTCAACTCCCAGAATTCCCCACGGCTGCTGCATGGCAGGCTGGGGAATTCTGGGAGTTGAAGTCCACACGCCTTAAAAGTCACCACGCTGGAGAAACGATCTAAAGAGCTGCCTTTGAGCAACTCATTCTTAACAACTGTGTAGTCTAAAAAATGTGGTTGTGATCACTTCTATCTGGGGATGTTTGCAGGATATGGTCAAAAAAGTCAAAATGGCAGTCATGGGAATGCGATTGTAAGTGCCCCTTGTTTTTACGTGCCTCTCCCTAATTTCTTAATTACACCTTGTGGATACCACTGCTTCTGCCTCTTGCACCAAGCCAGTTGGTGAAATGGCTGATGAAATCTAATATTCTCATTTGGTTGATTTTGATGAATATTGAAGATGGCTTAAATTGGATGCCCTATTTATGGGGAAGCTGGTTCAATGCTCTTTACTGGACACCACCAACCAAGCATTTATTATCTGGCGTCACTTGGTGGATTGCAATGGAGAACAACTTCGGTTCTTTTAATTTGCTGAACTTGGCTTGGCTTTCTTGCACATTTGTTCTTGCTCCAAAGAATATTTCATAATTGGTACTGATGTACAATTTTATGATGTTTTTTTTTTTAAAGTGCATTAAACGGGATTCCCTGATATTGTATTATAGCGACTGGATCTTGGTTGAACTTCTCCTTGTAATGTGTAATTTTCCTTCTAAATTTCAAAAAGAAAAAAGAGAGAAAGAAAGAGAGAGAAAAAAATGTCTTTGGTTTTATCTTATTTTTCTCTGAAGTCAAGGTGGGGGAAGGAATACGACTGTGTATCTGTGATGGTTCTTCATTTGTTAATCTCCAATCTAAAGAAGAAAACATTGGAGCCAAACAACATAGAACAAAACAAGAGTTATGTACATTTTGTGTGCGTGTCTCTGGGTGTGATTGCTTCTCTTGGAACATCTAGGGGATGTGGGGGTCGAAAAAGTCACAATGGCAGCCACAATCACATGATCAAAGTTCCACCTCTTTTTTTTTTTTAAACATGCCTCTTGATTTTTGGGGACTTGCATGTAAAGTGTCCTTGAGAATGTTCTGAATCGGTGTTTCTCTGATTCCGAATTCTGGGAGTTGAAGTCCACCCATCTTAAAGTCACCAAGATTTAGAAGTACGGCTCTAAATCATTTTCTGATCACAATAGCTCTTATCAAAACAGTTTCTATCAAAAAAAGAAAGGGAAAAGAAGAAAAAAAAGGGGGGGGGGGAAGAAAGGGAGAAGAAGATGGGCGTATTTTCCCACTAGAACAAATTAAGGTAGAGATGGAGAAAAATACGGTTCCCACTTTTTTATCCATCCATGAGAAACAAAAATGAACTTGGGTAAAAATCTGCCTTAATTTTATTTATTTATTTATTATATTTTTTTTATCTTGCCTTTGTTACTTTTAGAAGTAACTGAAGGTGAGAACATATCTAATATTCCTTCCTTTTCCACACAATTCTGTGAAATGGGTTCGGCTGCAAGAGACTGGTCCAAAGTTACCCAGACGGCTTTCATGCCTAAGGCGGGACTAGAACTCACCGTCTCCTGGTGATTGGCCCAAAGTTACCCAGATAGCTTTCATGCCTAAGGCGGGACTAGAACTCACCGTCTCCTGGTGATTGGCCCAAAGTTACCCAGATAGCTTTCATACCTAAGGCGGGATTAGAACTCATTGTCTCCTGGTGATTGGCCCAAAGTTACCCAGCTGGCTTCCATGCCTAAGGCAGGATTAAAACTCAGTTTCCTGATTTCTAGCCTAATGTCTTAACCATTAAACCAAAATTTTAGCTGAAAGCTAAGTCCTAGGTAGAAATTCAGATAGTTGATGACTACCTGTATACTACGTGCTAAAAAGAACAATAGACTTTTTAAATAGGCCATTCAGTTGTGGCATCTTCCCTCAATATATTCTTCTTTAGAGGTTTTGGGAAGAAATGTCCACAATTCTCAGATGACACAGCGTTGGTGCAACCTTACCCAAGGCACCGGCTGTAATGCAGCTGATTTGCCAGCAGAGGGCAGAAACATCCTTTGGTACATCTTGAAAGGCATTTTCATCTCTGATTTAAAAGTCTGATTCTTCCATTTGTATCCAACCAATTTCAGATGTTGGAATCCCAAGCAAAACTCTTTCTCATGTTGCCCCTCTGTGGAATTTTTTTTACATTTCTTAGCGTTTACTCAAAGTAAGAAAATAATTGAATAAATGCTAAGAAATACCAGAGGCCTGGATGTTTGAAAGTTCTATGCAGGATCTTAACTGTTCCTAAGGGGAAAATATACACAAAGACAAACACACACACACACAAATGCACCCCCCCAGGCTCCTTTGAGGCCCAGAAAGCCCCAAAACGGGTGGGGGCTGCAAAAATGAAAAAAAAAGCCATGCCCACCCAGTCACATGGCCATGCCCACCAAGCCACACCCACAGAACCGGAAGTAAAAAAATTTTTGAATCCCACCACTGACCCTGTTTCCCCCATTCCCCCCTGGGTGTCTCATCAACCAGATTCTCCAATTCAGCACATTCACAGGCTGGGTGTCATCATATTAAATATATTCACGGGCAAAAGTTCTGGTAGTTTAGTTACAATCTTTTAAAGATTAAAGAGTTGGGATGTAGTTTCCCTCCCCCCCCCCTTTTTTTTGGCAACTCCTAAAATAGGCATAGGAATGTTTTATGAGTTGACAAGTTCATTTAGTGACCCTTCAATATTACAGGGGCACTGAAAAAACAGACTTATGACTTCTTTCACACTTACAATCGTTGCATGGTGACGTGATCAGAGTTTGGATGCTTAGCAACGGGTTCGTATTGATGACCTTTGCTGTGTCCCAGGGTCACGTGATCCCCTTTTGTAACCTGATCAGCAAAGTCATTTGGGAAACCAGGTTCACTTAACAACAGTGCTACTAATTTAACAACGGCAGTTAACAACTGGGGCAAGAAAGGTAGTAAAATGTCATTTAACAAATGTCTCACTTAACAACATACATTTTGGGCTAAATTGTGGTCATAAGCCGAGGATTGCCTGTAATAAGAAAGATGGGGAAAAAAAGAGGATTGTATGTGACACATCCCTACTAGGTGGTTGGACACCCCAGAGCTCAAATCCCTCCTCAAATCTCATCCCTAATCTTGAGAATCAACAAAGCAAGGATTTGGGGCTATTAAAGGGGTCCTGAAACCCACCCACTCTTTGAGTCCTCTTTGTGTCCAGACTTGACAGCTTCTGTCCCTCTGGCTGGAAGGGGACAACTTGCTGCAGCCAATTTGCTGTGGGACGACTCACCACCACCAACCCACCTCAGCACAACTCACCGTGACTGTCAGTGCTGCCCCAGTCCAACCCCTTAAGAAAGGAAGACCCTTGACTCCACTTGGTTGAAGTGATGGGTTATTTTGCTAAAAGTTCTGGTTGCAGTAAAGTTGGACCAGAACTTAATTTCCCATGCTAAAAAGATACAGAATGTTTCCCAGCCCTCCTTCTGTGACCAGTTTGTCTTCAGCCAATGAAGATTCCACTAGGTGTTTTGAGAACGCTGATATGTTTGCCCCTTCTCAGGTGCGGGGCCTCAAGTTCTGGCCCAACTGGGTCTGAGCTTCTCTGTTCTCCATCAAGCTGTCATTTCCCCCGCTTCCTTATTTCCCATCACGGACAGACACAGATTTATTCCCCATTAGTTCATTCCTCCCCAGTCTTTGGTGGCAGGATGCCAGCTAGGCGCCAGGCCGAAGATACCGGCAGTGACAAATATTTTTTAAAAATAAAATAATACATAAAATATAAACAATAATTATAAACAAGCAAACAAACAAAACACAAAACAAATAAGTTCAAAGGGCAGACTTGATGGAGTACTAGGTTTTTCTGCTGTCAGGTTTTTTTTTTTTTTTATGTTTCTATGCAACTTCTCAACTGGTTTGGCTGGCATAAAGCCTTCCACGAGTTTTCAAGCTGCAACCCCCCGGATCAACCACTGTTGGAACTGCAGTTTGGATTGCTGTGACCTGTTTAACCTCACTTGGAGAGCTACCTGTTATATCCCAGACCACTGTTTCCTAAATAAATTGGGAATACAATTCGTATAAGGGTAAAGATAAAGGCTCCCCTTGCACATACGTGCTAGTTGTTTCCGGCTCTAGGGGGCGGTGTGCTCATCTCCATCACAAAGCTGAAGAAGAGCCAGCGCTGTCCGAAGACGTCTCTGTGGTCATGTGGCCGGCATGACTAAATGCCTAAGATGCACGGAACGCTGTTAATCTTCCTACCGAAGAGATCCCAATTTTTCTACTTGCATTTTTTACATGCTTTCGAACGGCTGGGTTGGCAGAAGCTGGGACAGGTAACGGGAGCTCATTCTGTTACGTGGTGCTAGGGATTCGAACCGCCAAACTGCTGACCTTTCTGATCGACAAGCTCAGCATCTTAGCCTCTGAGCCACCACATCCTATAACAATTCCTATAAGCCCTAAGAGAGCCAGCCATGCTATGTGTGAATTTTAGAATTTGTCCCAGCTTGGCTGGTGAGTATCACGTTAGGAAAAATTTATTTCCCCAGCCCCCAACAATTCACTAGCAAATTGACAAAGTGAAGTTTGTTTTATCAGAACTTCTGACTTTGACAAAAGGAACCTCACGTCCGTTTCCCACTTTCCTCTCTGAAAACTCACTTCTCGTATAAACCACAACTTCTTGAATCATCATGTTCCCATTTATCGATAGATGGTGATCCGTGTCTGACCGCCACCTGATACACAGTGCCAGCTTCAAAGCAAATGGAAAGTTTCTGGGATTTCCTTGTCTATAATATGATCGTTTTGAGATGCTTTGATCTGATTATTTGTTTTCAAGGTGAGGGCGTTCTCTTTCTGTTATTTCCCCTTCGAAGATCTACGGCTACATTTTAACCCCTGCTGTTCCTTCTAGCATAACGTGGAAGGTTGAGACACAGAGTGAAGTGAAATCCAGCAATATCACAACTCAGAAAAGGTTACGAATGAAAACCCAGGTCCGTCACACAGTTCGTGAAGACCAAATATGATTCAGATTTCAGTGCATCAGACAAGGAAAGTGCAAAGACCAGAATAAGAGGGGTGGAAGGGACCTTGGAGGTCTTCTAGTCCAGCAGTTGCCAACCAGTGGGCCGTGGCCCATTGGTGGTCCATGAGAAAATTTTGGTGGGCCGCAGAAAAATGTCACCTCCAGAGCACCCCCTAAAGCAATTAATCCAGGCTGCGTGGGAACATAAGGCTGCGCTGCACACATGGCCCGCGGGAACCCTCCCCGCCCATTCACTCCTTACCCGGCAAACTTGCCTGCTAAATTGCTATTTTTCCTTTTTTCCCCCAACCATCAGCTGTTCTGCTGTGCCGGGAGATTTAGATTAGCTAGAAAGCAGGAAATCGTTGGATTTCTTGCTTTCTAGCTAATCTTTAGATGAGCCGAATCTTCCTTAGAACTGAAGCAGTGCAGACTGAGCTAGCCGATGGCAGAAACACAGATCTCTAAGTGAATCTGTGATTTTGTGAGCAACTCAATCTGCCTGCCTGCTTTGCCTGATTTTGGGTAAAAGTTGCTCTTTTTTTTTAAATAAAAAATTCAATATTTACATACATACATGGTGTGCTGTGAGTTAATGTTGGGAGTTTGCTTGCTAGCAAATTTTATGTGACAGACTGAGCTAGCCGATGGCAGATAGATAGATCTCTGAATGAATCTGTGATTCTGTGAGCAACTCAACCTGCCTGCCCGCTTTGCCTGATTTTGGGTAAAAGTTGCTCTTTTTTTAATAAAAAAATCAATATTTATAAATATTCATAATATTTACATATGAGCCATGCCCAGCCAGTCACATGACCACCAAGCCACACCCACAAATTAGGCCACGCCCACAAAACTGGTTAGTGGTCCCTGGGATTTAAAATTATGAGTTTGGTGGTCCCTGAGATCCAAAAGGTTGGCGACCCCTGTTCTAGTCCAACCCCCTGCTGAAGCAGGAGATCTTATACCATTTCAGATAAATGGCTGTCCAGTCTCTTCTTCAAGACCTCCAGGGTCTGGAACTCACAACTTCTGGAGACAAGTCCTTCCACCTGTTTATTGTTCTCGCTGTCAGGAATTTTCACCTAGGTTGGTTCTTAATTCTCCTTAGTTCTAGGTTGGTTCTTTCCTTGGTTCATTTCCATTCATTGGTTCTTGTTGTCCCTTCAGTTGCTTTAGAGAATAGCTTGACCCCCTTTTTCTTGAGGCAGCCCCCACAAATATTGGAAGACTGCTGACTCTGTAAAATGCTTAGAGAGGGCTGTAAAGCACTGTAAAGTGGTATATAAGTGCTATTGCTAAGTGCTATTGCTATCATGTCACCCATAGTTCTTTTTTTCATTAAACTAGATGTCAAGGGAGACATATTGGACAATTCCTGCAACTATTCTTCATATGTTTTAGCCTTCGCCCCCCTCTAAGCAGTTTACAGTGTCAGCCTATTGCCCCCCAACAATCTCGGTCCTCATTTTACCAACCTCGGAAGGACGGAACGCTGAGTCAACCTTGAGCCGGTGGGAATCGAACTGTCAAACTGCTGGCAACCAGCAGTCAGCAGAAGTAGCCTGCAGTACTGTATTCTAACCACTGTGCCACCACAGCTCTAATTCCCATCATCCATCCATCTAATCTGTCTGTCTATCTATCTATCTATCTATCTATCTATCTATCTATCTATCTATCTATCTATCTATCTATCTATCTCTATCTCTATCTATCTATCTATCTATCTATCTATCTATCTATCTATCTATCTATCTATCTATCTATCTATATCTATCTATCTATCTATCTATCTATCTATCTATCTATCTATCTATCTATCTATCATCTATCTATATCTATCTATCTATCTATATCTATCTATCTATCTATCTATCTATCTATCTATCTATCTATCTATCTATCTATCTATCTATCATCTATCTATCATCTATCTATTGTCTATCATCTATCTATCTATGTTTATTAAAGCTTTTAAAGAAAAATAACACAAAAGTAACACAAACTAAAGTAAAGTAAAAAAGAAAAAAGAAAGAAATCAAAGAAAAAGAAAAAGGTACAAGAAAAGAAAAATAGTGGAAGAAAAATAGAGAAGGGAGAAGATATAAAGAAATTGCTTCCAATATTCTTCACGACAGTTGTATATAGACATATATCTTAACCTCTCTCTAACATTGCATCATATTACTCTACTTTTTATGAACGATCTTGTCTAATTATCAAAACCATAAATCACAGGTTCACTTTCCCTGCATTTTTACGGGGGAAAAAAAATCCATAAGAGGCTTCCAGTTACCAGTAAGTGTATATAATGTCTGTTCTCTACTGGAGAAGTCCATTTAACCAGTAAAATCAATCAACTTCACCAACCGTTCTTCCATTGTGCATGGTGTCAACACTTTTCACCTCTATGCACACAGTAATTTCTCTTCTAGTAAACATATATGGAAATAATTTTGTTCGGCTTTTTTTTCTGTTTTAATCTTAAAATTTTTGGCTTCTTTAACTTCCCAAAAAGTTTTGGCTTCCCAAAAGTCCCATTCATCAGGGTCTATGGAAGTCCTCAGCACCCAGTGGGATCCTGCCTCTTCCGCTACTGGTTTGGTGATCGTGCATGCATGCGTGGGCATCTAACACGCAGGCGCAGCTTTCCCCACCCCCAGCTGAGGCCTGCAGCACCAATCAGCTGAGAAGATAAAGGAGAGGCAGGTGGGAGGGCCAATCCTGCACTTTTCTCTTCTTTTCCTCTCAGCTGGTCCTCAGAGGCTTTCCCCCCTCCTCTTAGGTCATCTATGTTAATACTGAACAGTCCTCTTTCATCAGGGGGATATCATACCATCTATCTCCAGCCTACAGCACAGTCCTTTCAGCAGTCCCAAGAAGGCTCCATGCCCATTTGCAGTATTCAGGTGATTCTGAGGCAACAGATGAACCTCCAAGTGGCTTCAGTAACTCTCAGAGAGAGTACTAACAACCAGATGACTGCAAGGGATATAATCAGTGGAGGGATTCAATTTTTTTTTTTAATACCGGTTCTGTGAGCGTGGCTTGGTGGGTGTGGCAGGGGAAGGATACTGTAAAATCTCCAGTCAGAGGTGACATTTGCCGGTGTTGTAATGACGAGGCAGTCGAGTTGTTTGATCATGAACAACTGAATCATGATGATCTTTATTGGAGTCTAGTCTTGCATTTATACACATTTTTAATTATCCTCCATCATTGGTTAACTTTGGTTACTGCTTAACTTTCGTTACTGTTTAGCATAGTAATTAACACAATTAATTATCTCTAGTTAAAGTCTAACATATGTTTAGTTCCTCTCTCTAATCCTCCTTTAGATTAGTGACTTTGTTTACCTGAGTTGTATTTGCTTGGAAACATTCTTTATCTGAGGTTTGCCATCCGAGATTGGAACATTCCTGCAATTACAACTCTACATGCCGGTTCTCTGAACTACTCAAAATTTTCACTACCGGTTCTCCAGAACTGGTCAGAACCTGCTGAATACCACCTCTGGATATAATCCTTCCATCCTCCATTATTCAGTCAGAACTGAAGAAGCTTCTTGGATGAGAAGCAAAATGTCTTCTAGCACAGTGGTTGCCAACCAGTGGGTCAGGGACCATTAGTGGTCCATGAGAAAATTGTGCTGGTCCGCAGAGAAATGTCACCCCCAAAGCAATTAATCCAGTCTGCGCGGGAACACAAACTGCGCCGCCCACAAGGCCCACGAGAACAGAAGACTTGCATCGCTTGCATCGCGAACAACGCGAGGTAGTGAGGGGAGGGAAGGAAAGGGCGGAGGTGGGGAACTTGCCCCATTTGTCCCATGTGCCTGGCCTGGCTACTGGGCTGCTTCTTTCTTCTTTTGCTTTTGGCTGCATGCAAGGAAAGCAGCAAAAGTTTTTCTTTGTTTCCCCCAAACTCTACCAGAAATGAGTCTTTGGGACCCTGCAAGGCATCCTGCTGTAAGAGGCTGTGCCGGTGTGATAAGTCTTATAAAGACTCATTTCTGGCAGAGTTTGGGGGAGAGAAAGAAAGACTTCTGCTGCTTCTGCTGCTTTCCTTGCATGAAGCCAAAAGTCTCTCTCTCTCTCTCTCTCTCTCTCTCCCCCTGAGAATGGAGCTGGAGACGGTATCCTGCAATCCCAAATAAAGAATGATCGGTCGGTAGGAAAATGGGGTGGGGAATTTTCCTGCAGACTTTTTTGGGGGGATTTTCCCAGGGTCTCTGGTCCGCGGGATTTAAAATTATGAGTTTGGTGGTCCCTGAGGTCCAAAAGGTTGGCGACCCCTGATCCCTTTTGAAAGAAAGCAACTTTGGGACTCCCATTCATCAACCATTTATCTTCATCTGCCAGTTCTTTTCCACGACATGGACCTTGAGCTGAGATCCATCAAGGAATTGGTGTTTGACGACTGCCGAATGGATGTTGACTTCTGGTGAGCGTCGTGGTGAACTGACATGCTGCTGACATGCAGGATCATGTTTGTGAGGAAATTGCCGCTTGATGCAAGACCTGGGCCAGTGAAACCTCCCCAGAGTAAGGTGATATCATTGGGATCAGACACATGATTCCAAACAACCACTTCTCATGAGTAGACTGCAGAAACTGTTATTTGGTGACCAGCTTAGGAATTGAGGGGTTGGAGGTGGGGATTCCACCTGTCATGCCCCTGGTGGAGATTGACTCTGAGAGAGAGGAGGAACAGCTGACAGGGAGTGGAAGTGTAGCTCTGGAGGTTGGGGAGGGAGCTGGGGAAGGGCAGAGGCCGTCTGAGCAGTCAGAGGAGGACCCAGGCCCATCCCCTCTCCATCCAAGGGCACGCAGGGAGGAGAGGATAAGGGAGAGACACAGTCTACGGGGGAGGAAAGGGCCCTGATCCTCTTCATGGGCTGCAAGTGTGAGAACTGAATAAGAGTTTGGACCTGCGTACTGGCGAATGCTGGAAACAAAGTATGGAAATATCTCTAATTTATGGTTCCTCTCTGAGTTTGGCGTCCTTCCCAGAGTGTGTTATCTGTGGACATCCTCCAGCCCTTATCTTGCCTGGTTTGTGTTGCTTTTTTCCTTCTTCGTGTAACTGTTTGTGTGGGAGTGTTTTTGCCTTCCCTCCAAGATATTCGGAGCTTGGAAGCAAAGTGAAGGAATAAAAGGGGCTTCACCTGTTGTCTGTGATTGTGTTTGTTTCGTATCCCACCCTGGGTCATCACACCACCAAGCTCACCCTCCACAATTCAGCCTTTTAGGGACATTTAGCTTTTAATGACCTTTTGGATTAAATTAAATTAATTATTTTATTTTATATTTTATTAATTTAATTTTTTAATTTTATTGTTTTATTTATCTTTGCATTAGAAAGTTAAAGACCTTTCAGGTCGGCAAGGTTTTCTTGTATTCATCAGATGAGTTTCGTCCTCCCTCCTTAAAGGAGGAATAAGGTTCATCTTCTTTTAATGACCCCATAATCCCTTGCAGGGTGAAGTGTCTGGGCAACTGAATGGAGCGGAGTGTTTGCTGGCCGGATGCTCTTCCTGTTACCAATGCGGAGTTTTGTCCAGCAGATATATTCTCATTGTGCCCAGAGAAAGAAATATCTGCCTCTACCTAGGATCGAACTCACAGCCTCCTGATTGTGAGGCGAGAGCTCAGAAGGAATAAGGTTGACTTAAAAAAAAAAGCAGCTTTGAAATATATGAGTTTTCAGATTATACACCAAAGGTTTCTCAAATTATGGATTTCAGAAAGCTGACCATTTAGATTAAAGGTCCAGGCTGATTTGGAATTATAGCTTTGATTTAACTACTGTGTTTCTCATATAATAAGGCCGGGTCTTATTTTTTATTGAGCCCCGAAAAAACGGCTAGGCCATCTTTTCGGGGGTGACTTAATTCCCCCCCCTTGCATCTTCTGGCGGGCGGCGACGGCTTGGATGTTGACCTCGGCGTTGGTGGGGCACTTCGTATCGGGCTCAATGCAGGCAGCACCATATCCAGGTGTGCAACAAAAGTGCTTCCTAACGGCAAGCCCCCCCCCACCGTTCCCCCCCATTTCACATGTTTTAATATAGGCCTTAATTTGGGGGGAGGGGCTTAATTTCATTTCATGCCTATAAAACATGCTGGGACTTCCTATTGGGGGAGGCCGTATTGTTGGAGAAACAGGGTAGAAGTTATTTTCTCAAGGGAAAATGGAGCCTCTTTGGGGGGCTATTTAGACAAGGGGACCTTACAGGACACTAGAGGGAACTAGAGGATAAGAAAAGAATGGAACAGCCTTATTGCCCCCCCCTTTTTTTGTCCAATCTTTTTGAAAACAACAACAACAACAACAGATAGGTAGCCCAGGCTAAAATAACCTAACAGATAGCAAAAAAGAACAGGACAGAATAAATAGTCCCAGGTCTGGGTTAAAATCAGGTTTCCAAAAATTTGAAGAATCCTGGTAAGAAGGTGCTGTTGTCACACTGTGGCATTAGGTCTGAAAATTTGCAGAGACACACTGCAACTGAAAAGACACACATCCTAGATTCCATAAGATGGGGTCCCCAAACCCCAGTTCATGGAACGGCACCTGGCCGCGGTGTGCCAGAAACCAGGCCATGCAAACAAGCCCAGTTCCATCCGTGGGACGCAGGCACCGTAGGAAACCATGTTCTCTCCGGTCCACGAACCGATGCCTAGTGCCCAAGAGATTGGGGGCCACTGCTACAAGTTCTGAAAGGAACTTGGATGCTTTCCCTGTGCTGGAAGAAACACCATACAGGCTTTACAGGTAATAAGCAGTATTTTAGGAGCATGGCGGCTCGCATGGTTAGGATGCTGGGTTGGAGGTTAGCAAGCCCACGTTCGAGACCTGAGTGCTACCATGGGGCGGGTGTGAGCTCCTGTCCTTTGCTCCAGCTCCTGCTGGGGACATGAAAGGAGCTGCCTATTGGGTGTCCCCAGGTAACAATGATGTCACTTAGTGCTTCTGACATGAGTGCGATGTGACCAGTGTTTTGAATTATACTTGAGAGCTGACTGGCTGATAATGCAGCTGGCATAGCAATGGTGATACACGGGCATGTTACTGTTTGTGCTGCTGCATTTTGGACTAGCTTTAGCATTTAACTGGTCTTCAAGAGTGTCAGGTGCAAAGAATTGGGACCATATGCTGTTCCGGGTAAGCTGATTTATTGCATATACAGAGGAATCTGGTCCATAACAATCAGCACTAAATTGGTTGCGAGATAAGAGTTAACTGACTTCAAGAGGGGTTGGATTTAGACCGGTTGTGAGAATGTAAGGATTCTAGGCTGATTACTCTCTTGACTCCACCTTCAGGCTCTGCTTGTCCTTCTCCCGCAAGGGCAGTCCCATGCAGAACACATTGCATAATCCAAACATGAGGTGACCAAGGCATGAGCGACTTTCTGAAGAGTCTTTTGATCAAGTTGTTAATCAAAAACACCATCTATGTCTATGTTGGATTGGAAGGCAGATAAAGGCTTTTGGTCTAATTCATGGAGTGGACTAGAGAGTCTAAAATGTCATGTCATACAATTCGAGATTACAGGTCTGGAGGGGGCTATTAAGGTCACCCACTTTAATTTGTCTCCTCTTTGGAAGAATCTAAATTAAATAACAGAGCAAAGAGATCTGTTCTGGAGATCTTCAAGTCCAACCTGCTGCTCCAGCAGGAGACCCTATACCATTTCGGGCAAAGGATTGTCCTATTTCTTCTTAAATACCTCCAGGGATGAAACACCCACAATTTCTGAAGGCAACTTCTGTTCCACTGGTTGATTGTCTTCACTGTTACGAAGTTTCTCCTTAGTTTGGGGTTGCTTCCCTCCTTGGTTAGTTTTCCATGCATTGCTTCTTGTCCTGCCTTCTGGTGCTTTGGAAAATAGGTTGACCGATTTGTGTGTGTGTGTGTGAGATAGAGGGGGGAGGGGGGGAGGGAGGGAGGGAGAGGGAGAGAGAGAGAGAGAGAGGGAGGGAGAGGGAGGGAGGGAGAGAGCGGGGAGGGAGAGAGAGAAGATTTACATATATAATATACAGGTTACATACATATATAGATCACATACATATACAAATTACATACATATATGTATAAAACATGAACAAATCAACCCCAACAAATGTCAATTAAGCCTCTACCATCACACCTCCAGGCAATTGGTTCTTGTGTGTTTGTGTGCTGGTATGCATACACAGGTAGTCTTCAACTTATGACTGTAACTGAGGTTAGAATTATGGTTGTAAGTGGTGCTGGTCATTGAGAGGGTCATCCTGTGACCAGCTCAATTTTACAACATTTTTTTGCAATGGCTGTTAGCCCATTATTTGCAATGGACAGAGTTTGCTGAAAACGAGAAATGCTGCTTCCTGGAAAAACAACAACAACATTATAAATCATGTTTATGTGACCATGAGATGCTGCAGGTGGTAGTAAATGCTGGCCAGTTGCCAAGCACCCAAAATGCAGTCATATGACTTATGGCTGGGGTAGGAGCAGCCATTGGAACTTTGAATCTGGGTGATAAGTACTTTCATTTAGGTTTGGAGTAACTTCGACCTGTCATAAGTCGAGGATTATCTGCATAAGAGCAGCAGACATAATCATGGAAGGGGGGCAACCCACAAAATTATAATATTTACTCAAAAATAAGTTTTTAAGTATCCAGTCAGGTGAGCCTATCCATCCCTTGTAAAAAATATTTATTACAGCAATTTCCACAGGGGAAAATAAATTGTGCCTGTATCTGCCTCAACTTTTCTGGAGTCCCAAATTTAATCTTTTCATACACACTCCATACATTATATATGTGACAATATATGAAATTTATTTTCTTTCCAGGCTGCCTAAAAATTGCTACATCATTTCCCGTGGAATATTATTAGCTGGAGGCAACGATGATTCCCCACCCCATTTATTTTTCCTCTCTTCCATATTATTTTTTTTAAGATGAATTGTGTTACAATGACATTGAAAAGTTGGAAGAGAAAAAAAATGAATGGCTCGGTGGGAATGAAATTTTAGAATCTATGGCAGGGCTGCCTGAGAGGGTAAAAAAAGTCAAAATGGTGGGCACCATCATGTGACGAAATGCTGATCTTTTTATATAGCATCACGTCTAATGAAAAGGAGCTTGTTGTCTGTTTGTTTGTCCTCTATTATGTTCCTTGTATTTTCATTTTTTTTCCAGCTGCATCATCCCCTCCACCGGGCATACACAAACAAATCTTAATATCAGTACAGTCAACTAAGAGAGACTAGTTACTTACTACTAGTTACTTACTACTTCCTTAAGTGAGGTCCTGAGCTTCCATATAGATTGAGAGGTCGTTGTGGAGGGAATAGTTATATACAGGTAGTCCTCGACTTACAGCAGTTCATTTAGTGACCATTCATTCAGTTTGAATGAATGGTCAAACTGCCCAATTCAGTTCAACAGAGGAATTATTGAGTCTGTTATCTGCTCCTCTATAACTGTCTGGTTTGGTTCTGCAACCCAACAGGACAGACACAGACTTCAGAGGATAATTAGGACTGCAGAAAAAACAATTACTAGCAACCTGCCTTCCATTGAGGCCCTGTATATTGCACTAGTCAGAAAGAGGGCTGTGAAAATATTTACAGACCCCTCACATCCCGGACATAAACTGTTTCAACTCCTTCCCTCAAAACGACGCTATAGAGCACTGCACACCAGAACAACGAGACACAACGACACTTTTTCCTCGAACGCCATCACTCTGCTAAACAAATAATTCTCTCAACATTGTCCAACATTTACAAAGTCTGCACTATTATTACTATTAATCTTCTCATCACTCCTTATCCCTTCCCACTTGTGACTGTATAACTGTAACTTTGTCACTTGTATCCTTACAATTTTTATTGACTGTTTCCTAGTATGATTTGATTGCTTATTGTACCCTATGACTATCATTAAGTGTTGTACCTGATGATTCTTGACTCTTGACAAATGTATCTTTTCTTTTATGTACACTGAAAGCATTTGCACCAAGACAAATTCCTTGTGTGTCCAATCACACTTGGCCAATAAAGACTTCTCTTCTCTTCTCTTCTCTTCTCTTCTCTTCTCTTCTCTTCTCT
>NW_020718124.1:0-25179 GCF_900518725.1 Notechis scutatus
CGTGTTTTAACGGCTTGGGTAATGGGTTGTGTGATGGGCTTGCGAGTTCTTTTGTTGTGGTATCCTGGGTCCTGCGTTGTAATCTCCTGGGTCGTTTGTGTTTTGATCTCTTTTCCATTAGCCTCCTGTGTAGCAACGGCTTGGGTAATGGGTTGTGTGATGACCTTGTGAGACTTATTGCTGTGGTATCCTTGGTCTTGTGCTGTGATATCCTGGGTCATTTGCTGTGTTGCAACTTCTTGAATTTCCTGAGTTTTCTGATGTGATATCCTGAGCGGGTGGCTGTGATGTAGCATTCTGAGTTTTAGTCTGGCTTCAAGTTTGGGGTCTGGGTCTGTGTTCTTCGCGTTTGTCAGCTTGTTTGGTTTTGTGGTTGGGGGGTGCGACAGCTGGCGAGGCAGCCATGGTCTGTTTTCTGGATGGTGGTTGTCCTTCGTTTATAGGATGGGCTTGGGCCTGGGTCTGATGAGGGGATTGGCGGTGGTCTCCCATGTTGTTTCGGGTCTGGTGTTGGTTTTTGTGGCTGGGACTCATTTGTTGGTGAGGACTAGCTACCAGATGTCTGGTAGGTGGGAGGTATCATCCTGTCTATTCATGTTATGGGGGTGTTTCTCTATTTTGATGGCTTCCCTGATTATTCTCTTGCTGGAGTGTTCAGTGTTGGATATTAATTTGGTTCCTTTGAAATTAATTTCATGTCCTGTGGCTTTAAGGTGCTGGAAGAGGGAGGAAGTATTTTCTTCTCTTCTGACTGCGTTTTTGTGTTCTGCGATGCGTGCATTTATTCTCCTGTTGGTTTGTCCAATGTATGTGGCTGGGCAATTGTTGCATGGTATTTCATAAACTCCTTGGTTTTCTTGCTGGATCTTGTCTTTGGGGTTTCTTAGGATGTTGGCTATTTTTTGGTCAGTGCTGAAGGCTGTCCTGATATTGTGTTTGCGGAGAATTTTGCTGATTTTGTCTGTGGTGCCTTTGATGTAGGGGAGGAATGCGATACCGTTGTCTTGTTCTGTGTCTTGGTTTTTTGGGGCTATCTCTTTTCAGATTAGATTGGTGATAGTGTTTCTTTGGAATCCGTTGGAAATTAATACGTTAGTGAGGGTGTGTAGTTCTGTTCTCAGGTGGTCTTTGTCAGCTAGGCATTTGGTTCTGGAGATGAGGGTCTTGGCTACGGAGTTGATCTGTGCAGGGTGGTGATGGGATTGTGCATTTAGGTAGCGGTTGGTGTTTGGTTTTTTTTTCCGGTAGATGGTGTGTCCTAGGGAGCCATTAGGTTTTTTGTAAATTAGGACATCCAGGAAGGGAAGTTGGTTGTTGGTTTCTGTTTCCATGGTGAATTGTATTTTGGGGTGTAGGTTGTTAAGATGTGTGAGGAAGTTGTCCAGTTTTTCTTTCCCGTGTGGCCAAATTACAAAAGTGTCATCTACATATCTAAGCCAGAGTTTGGGTTTGTGTTCGGATTTGTCTAGAGCGTTGGTTTCAAAGTGTTCCATGTATAGGTTAGCGATGACGGGTGAGAGGGGTGATCCCATGGGTGCTCCTTCTATCTGTTTGCATCTTTGTCCATTGTGGATGAAGTATGTGTTGGTTAGGCAGTGGTTGGTCAGATCTAGGATGTGTTTGGAGGGGTTGTATTTGTTTTGGATGGCTGTCAAGGCTTCTTTGATGGGTACTTGGGTGAAGAGGGATATGATATCGAAGCTCAGTAGGTCGCTGGGTTGTAGGTTTTGTTTCTTTATTGTTTCTATGAAGTGGAAGGAGTTTTGTACGTGTGAGGTGATGGATTCTGTGTAGGGCTGGAGTTGTTTGGCGAGAAATTTGGCAAGATTCTGTAGAGGTGAGCCTATGGAGCTGACTATGGGTCCGAGTGGTATTCCTTATTTGTGTATCTTGGGGCTTATAGAGCTTAGGGCATCTGGATGATTTTTCTCTGGGGATGTTTCTCTGCTGGATCTCTTCGCTGAGGGCAGACGCTTTTATTTTGGATTTGGTGGTTTTTTTCTAGGTAGGTGGTGGGGTCAGTATTCAGAGGTTTGTAAGCAGGGTCTTGGAGTAGGTTGGATAGTTTGGAGTGGTAGTCCGATGTGTTCATTACGACTGTGGTGTTGCCTTTGTCTGCTGGGAGAATGACTGTTGCTGTCTTGCCTCAGGTTGGTGAGTGCTTTTTGTTCTTCTCTGTGTAGGTTGCTTCTGGGTGGGTTGCTGGAGCAGAGGACGTTGGTGACTTCAAGTCTGATTTTGTTGGCTGCATCTGGGTTGATTTTGGTTAGGCTAGCTTCAACTCCGCATATAATGCTTTCAGTGGGGATGCGTTTGGGGGCGACTGCAAAGTTGAATCCTTTGGAAAGGACATTGGTTTCTGCTATGGTGAGGATTCTGTCTGATATGTTGTGTACTGTTTGTTTCATGTGTTGTTGTGGGGAAGGGTTGGGTTTCTGGTGTTTCTCTAGTCTGTGGAGTTTCCTGGTGTGTGTGTCTGTCTTGTGGGAGGTTTCTGTTTCGGCTCTCCAGAAGGCTAATGGAAAAGAGATCAAAACACAAACGACCCAGGAGATTACAATGCAGGACCCAGGATACCACAACAAAAGAACTCACAAGCCCATCACACAACCCATTACCCAAGCCGTTAAAACACGGGAGGCTAATGGATAAAAGATCACTACAAAACAAACGACCCAGGAAATTACAGTACAAGTTCCAGGATATCTCCACAACAAAACTCACAAGGCCATCACACAGCCCATTATACCAACATCAACTCCATCAACCAATCAAGAGGCAGCAGCGCAGCCAACCAGCCTAGCACACCAGCCCCCCCACCAGTATTTATAGAGAGACAGCAGCTCCGATCACACACTGCTTGCACTGGCACGAAGCCGAAAGCACCAGCCTGAGGATGGTGAGTGGGACCTCACCGAAACATCACCAAGATACTCTTAATCTTACACAGGAAAAGACCCGAACACACCTAGACCTACATACCTGTACCCGTGAAAATCTACGAAAACCGTATTTCTCCAACAATACGACCTCCCCCAATAGGAAGACCCAGCATGTTTTCTAGGCATAAAATGAAATTAAGCCCCTCCCCCCAAATTTAGGCCTATTTTAAAACATGCAAAATGGGGGGAAGGGCGGGGGGACTTGCCGTTAGGAGCACCCTGCGGGCAGCAATTCCTCACCACCAGCTGCTGCTAATGGGCGATCATGGCAGAGCGTGGAGAGCTCCCTACTCCTGCCAAGCACCTTTGCGGCAGACCTAAGACCTTCAGCGCCCGCCGCTGTTGATTTCCCTTCTGCCCATGCCGCTGCCGCGTTTGGAGCTGCCACTTCCACGTTTGGAGCACCACTTCTGTTTGCAGCACCGCTGCCGTTTGGAGCTGCTGCTTCTGCATTTGGAGTTGCCGCTGCGTTTGGAGCTGCCGCTTCCATGTTTGGAACCCCACCTCTGTTTGGAGCACTGCTGCTGTTTGGAGCTGCCGCTTCCGCATTTGGAGCTGCCGCCGCGTTTGGAGCTGCCGCTTCCGCGTTTGGAACCCCACCGCTGTTTGGAGCACTGCCGCTGTTTGGAGTTGCCATTTGGAGCTGCTGCCACGTTTGGAGCTGCCGCTTCTGCGTTTGGAGCACTGCTGCTGTTTGGAGCACCACCACCATTTGGAGCGCTGCCGCCACTCCAAACACGGCGGCAGCTCCAAACGCAGAAGTGGCAGCTCCAAACATGATGGCGGTGCTCCAAATGGCAGCAGCACTCCAAACACGGAAGCGGCAGCTCCAAACGTGGTGATGGAATGGGCAGAAGGGAAAGCAACAGCGGCGGGTGCCAAAGGTCTTGGGTCTGCAGCAAAGGTGTTTGGTGGGACTAGGGAGCTCTCTGCGCTTCACCATGATCACCTGTTAGGAGCGGCTGGTGGTGAGGCTGCCTGCGGGTCGCTCTAGATGAGGATGCAAGGGGGGGGAATTAAGTCACCCCCCGAAAAGACGGCCTAGCCGTTTTTTCGGGGCTCAAAAAAATATAAGACCCGGCCTTATTTTATGAGAAACACGGTATATAGTTAGTTAGTTAGTTAGTTAGTTAGTTAGTTGGCTCAGTATTTGTAAACAGCAATGGATCATGCCCAGTATTTCCTAGTCGAACCACAGACAACAACAATGATCTAATACATATCGATTTTACAGAAGACAATGTTGAAAAAGCACTAAGCAATCTAAAACCATCTCTATCTATTGGACCAGACGGAATATGTGCCTACTTCTTAAAAAAGCTACCCACTGCTATAGCCGAACCTCTAAGCATAATCTTTGAAAAATATTTCAGGACCAGCTCCTTGCCAAAACTATGGTCACAAGCCATGGTCATCCCCATCTTCAAAAAGGGAGACCCCAGCCTAGTTGAAAATTGCAGACCAATCTCTTTATGCTGTGTCACCTGTAAAGTCATGGAATCAATTATTAACCAATCCATCATCCTCCATTTAGAAACAAACAACCTAATAAACAATTTGTTTTTAGGAAAAAACTATCATGTAATCTGCAACTCTTACACTGCAAAAACATATGGGCTACACAAATCGATCAGGGCAAAGCAATAGTCGCAATCTACATAGACTTCTCTAAAGCCTTTGATTCAGTGGTACACGACAAACTACTCATAAAACTAAAATCTTACGGTATCTCTGGACACTTGCATAACTCGATAGAAGCATTCCTGTCAAACAGACAACAAATGGCCAAAATTGGGAGTGTCCTATCAAATTCTGTACCTGTCAACAGTGGTGTCCCCCAAGGCAGTGTTCTAGGACCAACTCTCTTCATACTCTACATAAATGACCTCTGTGATCATATTAAGAGCAACTGTGTTCTTTTCGCTGATGATGTAAAGCTATTCAACACCACAGGCAATACTGCTACCCTTCAAAAAGAACTTGACTATGTATCAGAATGGTCAAACAAATGGCAACTTCAAATCTCAACAAATAAATGCTCTGTCCTACATATTGGCAAAAAAACAACAACCCAGAAAATAAAATACAGGCTGAATAGTCAAGACCTTGCTGATGATCCAAACTCTGTCAAGGATCTTGGAGTACTCATCTCAAATGACCTAAGTGCAAGAGCCCACTGTAACTACATAGCCAAAAAGGCATTAAGAGTTGTTAACCTAATCTTATGTAGCTTTTTCTCTGGTAATATTACACTAATAACTAGAGCATACAAAACATTTGCTAGACCAATACTCGAATACAGCTCATCAGTCTGGAACCCACATTACATATCTGATATTAACACAGTTGAGAAAGTCCAGAAATATTTCACAAGAAGAGTTCTCCACTCCTCTATTCATTGTAGAATACCTTATGCCACCAGACTTGAAATTCTAGACCTAGAAAACCTAGAACTACGCTGCCTTCGGTCCGATCTAAGTACAGTATATAAAATCATACATTGCAATGTCCCACCAGTCAATGAATACTTCAGCTTCAACTATAACAACACAAGAGCAAACAATAGATACAAACTCAAGATTAATCGCACCAAACTTGATTGCAGGAAATATGACTTCAGCAAGAGAGTGGTCAATGTCTGGAATACTCTACCTGACTATGTGGTTTCGTCCCCAAACCCTCAAAACTTTAACCTTAGACTGTCTACTATTGACCTCACCCCCTTCCTAAGAGGTCTGTAGGGGACGTGCATAAGCACACCAACGTGCCTACTGTCCCTGTCCTGTTTCTTTTATATATATTTTTTATTTTTCTTATATGTATCTGTTATGTCTCACCTATAACCACAAGTGAAAGTCCAAATGTCCCACAGCAACAAACACGAACAAATGAATATCAGACACCACAGAGTTAACTCCTCTCTGTAATCGTCGTTGGCAGCTCTCCCAGAAACTGTCTTTGAACCAAGATAATGAGTCACTGGATGATTCAGAGCCAAAAGGGCAAACAGAAGACTTCTTCCACGCTGCGAGGTAATTAACAAGTTGATCCGGACAAGGCTCCAGAATTAACACGCCTCCTTATATTTCCTGAAGGGGCGTGTCAGTCTCTTAATCAATCTCTGATTCGACGTCTCCTTCCAGTTTGTGCTTGACGTTTCTGCTTACGTCTGTTCCTTGCATCAAACCAAGATTCTTCGCTTTGATCTTCATCTAAGGTCTCTGGCACGTTCTCCTGATTCTCTGCTGACACAGGTGTAATTAACGAGGAAGGTACGGGAGAGGATGAGGACTCCGAAACCTCCAGCAAAGCAGGTTCAAACCCCAATGCCCTATCTTCCTCCTCCTCCTGACTCCCATTTATGTCACTTAACAAGGCAGGCTCAAACCTTAATGCCAGGTCTTCCTCATCACTCGAGCCTATGTCTTCTGACAGAGCAGGTTCGATCCTCTGAGTCACAACATGTATCCATGTATTCATAACTATGGTTTTACTTATACCTATTATCTTGTAAGCAATTGACAAATAAAAAATAAAAATAAAATAAAATAAAAATATATACCCTCTGTTGGGAATTGAATTTGAACTTGTATTCTGATTGGTTGTCAGACTCCAATGGAGCCATGCAGGGGCAACTCTGTAGGCTGCCCTGAGTCCCAGGCTTGGTTGAGCCTTGCTGGATGATGATGTAATGAAAGGGCTTTGGGCAATTCTGACCTTTGTTATGTAAAATAGGCTGGCCCAGTAGCAAAAATGGGGGTTGAGTTTCTGCCTGAGCTTCTCTTTTTAGGGGAAATATTCTGCCTTTTTAGTATATCCTAAAATATTTCACTTTCCTAGGAGAGGGGTGGATTTCAACTTCCAACAATATGAATCAGTTGCCAAGCACCTGAATTTTGATCACATGATCATGGGGATGCTGCAAAGGTCATAACTGTGAAAAATGGCCATAAGTCACTTTTTTCAGTGCCATTGTAACTTTGGTCACCCAGCGAACGGTTGTAAGTCGAGGATTACCTGTACTGTTCTTCAGAGCAGAGCCATTCAATGGATGAGAGGGTGCCAAGACAGTCAACATGATAACCATAACCATCAGCCTGTCCCCCCTCTCCATTCCCATGGACATCCTTCTTCAGAACTGATGCACTGAAACACCTTTACAGCTTGTGAGAGGACAGGCTGCCTGTAAAATGACCAGCATCTGGACCGTTAGTGCCCTGTCCCTTTAAGACAGACCTGGGTGCTAAAAGGTATTGGGCTAGAATACACGTGTGGCTGGAAAAAATGATAAAACAGCATATAGATTTAAAACCAGAGACATTTTTACTGGGAATTTTGCCTGAGGGTTACAACAAAGAGTTAATGTATTTGATTATTAATGTATTAACAGCAGCTAGGATTGAATTTGCACAAAATTGGAAAAATAAGAAAATTCCAATGGATGAGGAAATAATTAAGAAAATAATGGAATGTGCAGGAATGAGTAGATTGACAATGGCAATTAGAGAACAGGAAGAAAAAGATTATTGTAAAATTTGGAATTTGTTTTATGAATGGCTGGATAGAAGAGTAAGAAATTGAAATATGTAAGTACAGTATAATATACCATAACTGATAAATGATGGAGTTAGATAGAGTAAGAAAATGAATGTGAAATATACCCTTGAAAGGCAATAACTACAATGTTAATGATAATATAATAATTGATAAACCATATATAAAATACTGATTAAAATGATTATAAACATGTATGATAATGTTATTATATGCACAAGATATATGTACCCAATTGATACACTGTTGAAGAGAAAGATGGTTTTATTTGTTTGTTTTATTTGTCTTTGTTATAAAAATAAAAAACTTTATTTGGAAAAAAAAAGACAGACCTGAGCATTTTACGGCCCATGGGCCACATCCAGCCCACAGGCCGTCCCAGTTGGGTCCACAGGGTCAAGGGCTTGAGTTGGGGCATCTGCAACATCAGCATCAGGGCACCAGTGCATCATCGTTGCCCGTGGTGCAGTGCATTGGCGGAGGCCTCAGTGTAGAAGTAGTGTTGGGGGATGGGGAGGCGAGTGCCAGCTAGATGTTGTGGGCAGGGCATCAGTGTGATGTCAGCAGAGGAGGTGGCATGGCATCAGAAAAGAGCGGGGCAACAGTGCAATGGCAACAATGCCTGGGGTGGGGCAGCGGCCCTCCACAATGGTGCCAAGGTTTTATGTGGCCCCTTTGGGAAAATTAATTGCCTACCCCTCCTTCAAGACCTCTCCCTAGCTAGTCCAGCAACTGGTGGCTATAAATGCTGAGCAGAGAGGCAGCTGGGGTGTGCCTCCCATTGAGTCCCAGCTGATCGGCTGAGTCTTCTTTGGTTGCCCTGCACAGGAGAACGGAGCTGGAAAGCAGGTTAGTGGGGTGGGGAGGGAATGGTGATTTTGCAGTATCCGTCCCCTACCACGCCCACCAAGCTACACCATGCCCTCCAAGCCACATCCACAGAACCGGTAGTAAAAAAAATTTAATCCCACCACTGTGGAAACTGCTTCATGCTTGAGATAGAAAAAAAAATGAAAGGTTGGTTTCGAGTTTTACTCAGAGGTGGTATTCAGCAGGTTCTGACCAGTTCTGGAGAACCGGTAGCGGAAATTTTAAGTAGTTCAGAGAACCGATAGCGGAAATTTTGAGTAGTTCGGAGAACTGGTAGCGGAAATTTTGAGTAGTTCAGAATACCACCTCTGACTGGCCCCGCCCCCATCTATTCTCTGCCTCCCAAGTCCTAGCTGATTGCCTGGGTCTTCTTTTGTTGCCCTGAACAGGAGAATGGAGCTGGAAAGCAGGTTAGTGGGGTGGGGAGGGAATAGAGATTTTGCAGTATCCTTCCCCTGTCATGCCCACCAAGCCATGCCCACCAAGCCATGACCAAAGAACCGGTAGGGGAAAAAAATTAAACCCCACCACTGGTTTTACCTATTAAATAGATTTGTTGTTATAGAAATGGCTAGTTGATGTGATGATGTAAAAGTAAAAAGTTGAAGTTTGATGCTATTATCTTATTCAGGGATGGGCTTCAAATTTTTTTAGCAGCGGGTTCTCTACCCGGGTGCTGGGTGGCTGTAGCCATGCTGGGCGTGGCCTAGTCGGCCTCCTGCACCACGGGGGACAATGACGACATTTTTGCCCTGCCCGGCTCCAGAGGCTCTCTGGAAGCCGGAAACGGGCCTGTTCCTAGCCGCCTTGAACTTCTGGGAGGCCCATGTTTTGCCCTCCCCAGGCCTCCCTGCGTGCCCTGCACTTACCTGCATCCAAATTGGAGTCCAGTGAGCTGGGCATACATAAAAGAACTCGCGGCGTAGCCATTGACATCATTTCCAAGCATATAGCATGATTCCCCTCTAAGAATATCTGAAGGATTATATTACCCCAGAAATGTCAATATTCCATTATTACTTTTGTTCTAAGTAACTATTTGGCCAAGGACAAGAAAGAACAGGCTTTCCAATTAGTTTCTAAAATAAATAAGAACACAAAAGGTAGTTAAGGAAACAGA
The DNA here is from genome assembly GCF_900518725.1 of Notechis scutatus. The sequence continues at coordinate 9,487 of NW_020718124.1, forward strand.
ATTCAGACAAATCAAAGCTCTACAACACATCCCACCCTGCCCTCTTCTTATAAAATATATTGGAAGCACTTTATTTGATTCTGGGCAAAGAAAAGACATTTTCACAGGAAATGTCCTGCACATATGGGACTCATTGCCACAAGAGACTTCTAAAACAACCAGCTTTTAGTCATTCTAGTGGCTGTACAGCTGGTCCATACATGTTCAGAGATCATAGAATATGTCATTAAAAGGAACAGCTGTTGACTGTACAAGAGAAAAGTGCATCCAGTCAGTCCAGTGGTCAACAGGATGCTTCTCGTAGATCATCATTTGGTTTGTTCCTGTAGCTATTGTTATCGTCATCATCATTATCATCCTCTTTTAACAACCCCATAATCCCTCACGGGGTGGAGTCTGGGCAACTGAATGGAGCTGAGTGTTTACTGGCCAGATGCCTTTCCTGTTGCCAATGCGGAGTTTTTTCCCCAGCAGATATATTCTCAGCATGCCCAGAGAAAGAAATATCTGCCTGTACCTAAGATCGAACTCACAGGCTCCTGATTGTGAGACAAGAGCTCCACCTCTAGGCCACCGTGCCACTCCCAGTAGTAGCTATTGTTATATGTCCTGATAAATTCATGGATCCTAGCTGTGCAAGCAGTTACTACAAGTAATCCTCAACTTGCAATGGTAATTGAACCTGGAATTATGGTTGCATGTCATGCCAGTCTTTAAGCAGGTCATCAGGTGACCACATCCCAATTTTACAATCCTTTTTGTGGCAGTTTCTAAGTGAACCCATTGTCTTCAATGGATATTATTTTGCTGGGAACTAGAAATAAATGGTTTCCAGGGGAGGGGGAATTGTAAATCATAGTCAGGTGATTGTGGGATGATGCAAAGGGTTGTAAATGCGGATCTGTAGCCAAACATCAAAAATGTGAATCACATGACTGTGGAACTTGGAATTGGTATCGTAAAAATACCTTCTTTCTTGAGGTCTATTGTAATTTTGAATTACAGGTAGTCCTCGCCTTACAACAGTTCATTTAGTGAACTGTTCTAAGTTACAACAGCACTCGAAAAAGTGACTTATGAGATCGTTTTTCACACTTATAACCATTGCAGGTCACGTGATCAAAATTCAGATGCTTGGCAACTGATTCATATTGATGACAGTTGCAGAGTCACAGGGTGGTAATGGGATCCCCTTTTGCGACCTGCTGAAAAGCCAAGTTAAGATTCACTTAACAACCGTGTGACTAACCTAACAACTGCAGTGATTCACTTAAACAACCATGACAAGAAAGGTCTTATACACCGCTTCATAGTGCTTTACAACCACCTCTAAGTGGTTTACAGAATCAGCCTATTGCCCCCAGCAATCTGAGTCCTCATTTTACCGACCTTGGGAAGATGGAAGGCTGAGTTGAATTTGAGCTCCATCAGGATCAAACGCCAGGCTGTGGGCAGTTAGCCTGCAATAAATTCTAACCACTGCACCAGCTATATATAGTTTACTCGGTTATTGAATTTATCAAATGACTGGGTTTCTACAATGCATTAGCCTATACCAGGGGTGGGCAAACTTTTTGGCTCTGGGGCCTCATTGACTTTTAAAATTTGACAGACGGGCCGCCACCTGGTGTCGAAATGCCTGTCATTACAAGTCAAAATCAAATGAATGCAATCATTCAATCATTCACATCAAACCTTAATTCTGTACCAATCTTCGGCGGGCCGGATTAAAAAGACCAACGGGCCGGATGTGGCCCGCGGGCCGTAGTTTGCCCACCCCTGGCCTATACATTGCTGCATTACTGTGCTTTGTACCAGGCTAACATATAAATGGATGTCAAGCACAGAGATGGTATTCAGCAGGTTCTGACCAGTTCTGGAGAACTGGTAGCGGAAATTTTGAGTAGTTCGGAGAACCGGCAAATACCACCCCTGACCCGCCCCCATCCAGGGGTGGGATTCAATTTTTTTAACAACCGGTTCTGTGGGCATAGCTTAGTTGGTGGGTGTGGCTTGGTGGTCATGTGACTGGGTGGCCATGGCCAACTCGACATCACTCACGTCAAGGGGTGCTTCTCCTCGCCTGGCCTCTCATGACAGTGGGGATGCTGCAACGGTCATAAGTGTGAAAAATGGTCGTAAGTCACTTTTTTCAGTGCCATTGTAACTTTGAATGGTCACTAAATGAACTGTTGTAAGTCAAGGATTACCTGTACAAAAATACAAAAAGCTTGTTTGCTTGCAAAAAGCTGCCCTAAATACCAATCTTTCGATTAAAACTTACCTGCAAGCCAGAGTTACAAATCAGGCAGGGTGGTTTCCAGTTGGTTTCCAGCTGCAATTCACAAGGCTGGTTGTTAATTTCTAAAGCCCTTCAAGTCTCAGGAATTGGATATCCCCAATTGTCGTAATCCCATTAACAACTCTCTTGTCCCATAAACTCTGGTACTCTCTATCTTTTTTGCTAGGGACTGGCATCTTCAGTGATCCCAAAATCAAGTCTCAGTCATTGCTCCCACTAATATTGTCAGCCTTGTGAGGTAGACCAGACTAGAAACACCCCCAAAAAATATTAGCTCTAACTTTATTGTATTAGGAATATGAATATACATGTCCCAGGATAATGTTGCAGGATCCAATCTGGGTCGGTCATAAGGACCAGAAGTTTAGTCTTCCAAGCTTTTGGATTCATGCTGGGGCCCATCCTCAGGGAACTTCTCTCTAGCAGAGTGTGTGCTTTGGACTGTTCTGTGTGTGATATTTATATGATGCTTGTTGTATCTGGCTTTTTAGATGTTAGTTGATATTTTGATGGCTGGCTATTAAGTCATTGGCTGCTGTTTCCTTCTATTGTCAAGGCCTCACCTCCTAAGTACTTGATACGCTGGTGGTAAGTCAACACCCCTGTTGACTTATGAAGGGCCCATTTCCCAGGCTTCAATCACTTCCCTGGCTGTTTTTGTGCCTGCTCGTCCAACAATCTTAGTAGCTGCAAAATTGAAGGTATACCCTTGTTCATTGCAGTGTGAGGCTACCAATAATTTTGGGTCTCCTCCTCTGGCCTCTTACTTGTATTTTTGCAACTTGTTGTATTACTTTAACAGAATATTACAAGCCTAAAAGTACACCTCTCCCCACTTATAGTCCAGGTAACTAAGGAAGACCTCTTCTGATATTTTTTTTACCTTACCTCCATTGTTTCTGAGGAATCAGCTGCCTCTTATCTAACATTGATTAGTCTGAGGCTCTTCTATCTCCCAAAGTCATACCACATACCATACCAAGAATTGAATCTCCCTCCCCAAACCCTTACTGCTCCCTTTTAGTGCTTCCTTTTAAGGAAGGCCGTTAAAAAGACATTATTCCTCCACGCCTTGGGGGTTGGGAAGCTGCAATATTTCTTCTGTGGATTTTTTTTTCTTTAGCCAGTGATGATTGTTGTTGTTAAATTGCTCGTTTTATTAGATTTTTATTGTATTTAGATTTTCATCCTTTTCCTACTCAGTAAGTAACTCAAGGCAGTGAACATTCCTAATGCTCCTTCCTCCTCCTATTTCCCCATCAACAACCCTGTGAAGTGAGTTGGGCTGAGAGAGAGTGACTGGCCCAAAGTCACCCAACTGGCTTTCATGCCTAAGGCAGAACTAGAATTCAATCTCCTGGTTTCTAGCCTTGTGCCTTAGCCACTAGATCGAGCTGGCTCTGATGCATTAAATCAGGGATGTCAAACTGGCGGCCCAGAGGCCGGATGCATCATATACAGGCCACGCCCACCCCAGCTCCACAAAGGGGATATACGTCATGAAATGTCATGTGACAGCAATGGGACGCCATGAGTTTGACACCTGTGCATTAGAAAGCAACAGCTGGAGCAAAGTCCCAGTGCATCCTGAGCAGTGGTTTTCAATCTCAGTAACTTTCAGAAGGGTGGACTTCAATTCCCAGAATTCCTCAGTCAACATGAAGTCCACCCATCTTAAAGTTGCTGAGGTTTAAAAACACTGATCCAGAGTTGGAGACGCAGCTTGGCCAGTAGTCTGTGTTTGAAGTCCAAAACTCTGGTTGCTTTGCCTTGGTCTTCACGTTGCTAATCTTCTATACAAAGGATGTCTCTGTTTCTATAGTTGCTGGTTGTTCTCTGTGTTTTACTTTCATTTCTTATGGAATGTTGTTAAGGGCAGTACAACCCTGCCCGGTTTTGTGTATGGCTCTTTCAAGAGAGGAGGTGACATCTATGTACTACAAAACTTCTTGTATCTATAACTTTTAACTGGTGAAACAGTGCATCAAAAGCAATGTTTTTGGACCAAGGAACCTCAAATAGGCTATCTTGCAGAATGCATTCAAAATCCAGGGCCCACAGATTTTGTGCTGTAGCCACGTGATCTGTATTTTCAGCTGTTCTGTGACAGTTTCCAAGGCAGTTTTGCAATCCCTCTCTCCATTCCCCCATTCAGCAGCAGCCACTTACCTGCTGTTGGGAAAGGAAGAAGGGCGGCGGGTGGGGGGAGGAATAACAGGAAGGAAACTCTGCATACCCTTTCTGATCCACATTGCCCCTCTGTAATCTCCCAGATCTATGCCACTTCCTGCACTCTCCCTGACACACACACCTGTTACGCACTCCCAAGCATGCCTTTCCCAACTCCCAGGACATCTCTTGCATGCACCCTGCCTGTCCACATGGCATTCACATTAAGCGGTGGTGGCACAGTGGTTAGAATGCAGTATTGCAAGCTACTTCTGCTGACTGCCAGCTACCTACAGTTCGATTCTCACCAGCTCAAGGCTGACTCAGCCTTCTATCCTTCCAAGGTTGATAAAATGAGGACCCAGATTGTTGGGAACAATGTGCTGACTCTGTAAACTGCTTAGAAAGGGCTGTAAAGCACGGTGAAGCAGTATATAAGTCTAAGTTCTATTGCTATTTATCGCAGCCCCCTTGACACCCACACATCCTTCCTGACCCTGACAATCAGCCGCCCACATACCCTACTCTACCTGACTGGCACTGCACCTGTCATGCACTCTTCTTGACCCACAATACCTCTCACCCTCCCTAGCACACCCTTCCCAACTGAACCTGCCATACATCCTCTCACCTCATCCCCCACCTGGCAGAAGGAGGGAAGGAGGTAACAGAATGACAGGGTGGAACAACTGAAGGCAGCGTGCATGTTTTCTATTCCTGTTTTCCTCACTACAATCCTGTGAGGTGGATTGGGATGAGGGAGCAACTAGCCTCAAATCATCATGGTGGCTTTGATGTCTAAGGGAGAACTTGCAATCTTCGAGCATCTAAGCCAGCACTTCAAACTGGCTCTCCCTTCATTACTCATTAACATTTTTTTTCTTTTATACACAATTGTTAGTTACGCAAAGTAATCCAACCCACTTCCTTTTGTTCTTGTCAATTGTCATTTCCTTGATCTTAGCTGTTCTGATGAGGAAATGCCATCTTGTGGAGGCATTCTGGGACTCACCCACATTTCCTTTTGTGTCTCCTGATTTCTTGGGGAAAAAAGCACCACGCCCCCAGTAAGTTAAGCAGCTGTGTCAAAAGCTCAGTTAAACCAACCTTATATTTCTTCCTTTTCTTTTTAACTAGTGGCCCCCAAACTTTTTTGTCCCACGGCCCGGTATGATCCACAGACCGGTACCGGCATCAGCACGCACGACCAAGGCAAGGCGAGCCGAGCGACCGGCCAGCCAGCCGTCCCCCGCTTCTCCCTGCCACCTTCAACTCCTCCTTTGTACCTTTGTCGATGGGCTTTTCGGGCTCTTTCTTAAATCTCCTCCTGAGTAACACGAGACTCCACCGCCATCGGGACGGCTCTTCGTTTGAAGCCGCCCCCCCCCCTTCGACGAAACTAAGGCGTGAGGATTCCTTCAGCACCCAAACGCCGCTTTCCAACCGACGACCGACAAGCTCACCCAGAAGCACTTTCTCAAGCGCCGTCGAAGCAAGATGGCGGCGCCCACTTCTTTGCGGCCCGGTAAAAAATGATCCACGGACCAGTACCGGTCCAGGGCCCGGTGGTTGGGGACCACTGTTTTTAACAATCTTGATCCTTAATCCTTTCAAATAATCATTTAGGTGAGATGAGCGGTATAGAAATTTGATAAATGTCTTAAAACCTGATTTGATTTTTACTTTGTTTCTTCTCACAACATTCTTCAAAGGTTTAATAAGTGTCTTTTGTAATCCAATATACTCTTTTGCTGTTATTTGTATATCCTTTTAATTATTAAGACATCAATCATTTTCAGTTGAACATCCAGTTAGCATCTTTTTTCATATCAGTCTTGTAGCCTGTCCTTTTAAAATCCACTTTCAGATATATCTGTGTTGCTTTGTAAAACTTGTTCCTCTTCCATAACATCTTTTAAACACAGAATATATCATGGCAGACACTTTTAAAATTAATTTGGGACCATTGTTCAAAAATATTTCTCAATATGGTCAATATTAAGGTGTTTTGCTTCATTTTATATTAAGTAAAAATTGAGTGTTTTTCCTCCTTTAATTGCTCTGTAATCTTTAGTTCCCCCTGTCTTCAAAGTTCCGTCTTTTTTTAAAGAATTCAAAACAGAAACATTTTCCCATAGAAAGAGTTCTTAAAATTAATCCCAAAATCTTATTTTAAATCCATCTGGACCTCTAGTTCATTTGTAACTTTTGAAAATCAAAGTTCTGATCACCCTTTTCCTGTTTATTCAAAAATAATCTTTTTTTGAAAAAAAAACCCTTACACATGTATTTAAAACTTATTTTGCTAAAGAGTAAGGAAATTCACCAGGTGCTGTAAAACTTGTTGCTCCTTGGTCCCTAACAGCTGAGAAGCCGTTAACAAACCCTTTGAGAAGCAATTAGAAAAGGAAGTATGCAAACCCAAGCATCCTTAGAAAAGATGTCAACTGTGGTTTGAGTGAAGATGCTTCATGTTTCAGAGCTCTAAAACCACTGGTGAAGAAATGGCAAAATTGAGCAAAGCCAAATGGCAGAATAAAGAATGGAAACTAGAGGACTTAAAATCTACAGCTAGAAGCTACGGGTATATATGGGACCACTCTAAAGCCAACAAAGAGTTGATAAATCAGATTATTCAGAATGGGAGGCAATAGGGGGGGAAAGAGACACCACTTTGTGTCAGTCTTCCTCAGTTTTATACTTTGCAAATGTGTTTTGACTTTAAATCCTGTAAATTGTTAGCTGGCAGAAAAACACAGATTGGTGAAACCAGCCATAAGCAAAAACACCTTGAGCTCCAGGTACAATTTGCAATTGTGACCTCAAGGTTACATGATTTGAAAGGCTATTTACCCATTATAAATAGTCCCAAAGATGCTTTTTCAAGCACCTTAAGAAGCAACTGGACTTCCTGGTTTTTCTTTGAAGATGTTTCACTTCTCATCCAAGAAGCTTCTTCAGTTCTGACTGGATGGTGGGGAATGGAAGGACCAGCAGACAGCTGGTCATTTACATTCTTTTATCTAAATTTCTAATAGATGTCAAACTCACGGTGTCAGGTCATCACATGATGTATCGTGACTTTCCCCTACTTTGCTAAAACGGAGGTGGGGTGCAGGATATGACGTATCTGGGCCAGGGGCCACGAGTTTGACACCCCTACTCTAAAGAGATTTTATTTAAATATCTAAAGCCTGCAAATGACCAGCTGTCTGCAAAGAGTGTAACACCTTCCATTCCCCACTATTCAGTCAGAGCTGAAGAAGCTTCTTGGATGGGAAGTGAAACGTCTTCAAATAAAAACCAGAAAGTCCAGTTACCTCTTGAAAAAAGCACCTTTGGGACAACCATGACCTGGATGAGACTGAGAATCTCCACAGATAGACACCCATTATAAACAACCAAGGATCCTTGGCTTGTGCCTATAATCTACTGATATGAGCAACTAACCTCTCAGTGAGGGAATTATAGTATTGGAAGGGCCTCAAAGATCATCTTGATCAGGCTTTCGCAATTTGAAGGGAAACTAATTGAACTCCTCTTAAGAAGTGGCTGTTCAGCACTTACGATCTTGACAGCTTTCCTTCAGAAGTTCAGCATGATAGCTGGCTGCAGTGCAATAAATCAGTCCCCAAACTGGACACTATTCTCATGTGTCCAGTTTTGGGACAAGAAGAGAAGAATAGGAAAAGGGTGACATATGCCAGTCTGTTGGTCCTCCAACACTGACAAATAAACCACCGTATGTTGTTTGTTAAGAGTGAAGATGGCAGTGAAGATCAAGATACAGAATTCAGGGTTGTACCATTCTATCCTGACAAACCAGCCTTTTTGAGAGTAATCTACCCACAAATCAGTATCTATACACTCCCCCTGTATTTTAAAGATCAAGCATATAAAAAAATAGAATATTTAGCAAACAAGTAAAAACATAATTAGGTCTTTTTTACTTAAGATAGTTTAATTATTTCTTAAATAAAAAACCTCACATTTAGTTATTTTTATGTACAAATAGATAGAAAAAGGGAATGGCAGGGTGGAAGATATTGCTTCATTGCTAGTTCTACACTAGCTGCACAAGGGACCAACTGGGGGAATGAAGTGGTCAAAAGAAAGGATCTTCCCATAAGGGTCAAGGAAGGTTTGTGCAAAATATGCTGGGATTGTCCATGTTGAGTCCAGAGAGCAAATAAGGGCAAATTCAAGCTAGATGAAACAGTTCTTTGGATTTCAATGCTGCTGCAATTCCATCCAGTCCTAGCTTTGCTCCTTCAAATGTCTCAGTTCACCACTGCCACTGGTTCTCCTTCCTCAAGATATTGGTGGCTTCTTGGCTTCACCCCTGCTAATCCTGAAATAGAAATATCACCTGCAGGAGAAATGCAGTTCATTAGCCAGAACTTTTCCACATGTCCCCCCTCCTTCCCATTGACTTTGTTAGAAAGTGATCACATGATCCTGGGACACTGCAACTGTCATAAATATGACTGCACAATTCATTTTACAACTGCAGTGATTGGTATAACAACTGGAAAAATAGGTCATAAAATCCGGTATAACTCACTGCCTTACTTAGCAATAGAAATCCTGATTGCAATTGTGGTTGTAAGTCAATCACAGGTGTAGATGTAGCTACATCTGCACTTCTCTGCTTCCCTTTCTTCTATATTTCCCACACCCCCTATTTTTCCCATCACAGCAAATCCCACTTACAGAAACGGATCCTGATTGGCCAGATCATGATGCTGGCTAGGAATAGGGCAGCCACCATTGCCATGCCTCCAGTAACCGAGACCATTACCCAATGGTAGAAGGTCACACAGCCGTTGCAACAGAGCTGAGTCCTGGATTTTGTGAAGGGTGGGGATGGAGACGGGAATAGAGGGGGGGGAAGGAAATGCAACAAGAAGATAAATATTAGGTTGTGTACACTGCTCTTACACATGGAGGCTCTCTCTTCAGAGCCCCTGGTTAAGCAAAGCAGGTAATTCCACTGGAGAACATAAAAATCTTGTAGGATCAAAACAAAAAAATGGTTGGAGCTATGTTTCTTGTTAGTGCCATTTCAAGAGTCTTGCTGAGCCTACTACCAATGCCATTCCTCAATCACTGTTACTGTACATTCTATGGTAGACTGCTTCGGTGCATGGAGGATTCCCCTCAGCTATGGTATATCTAACACTCCCTCTTAAAATTCCCGTCTCCAAAAAGTCTCAAATCCAGATATTAAAGGTTAGGAGATTCCACAAGTTATAATATGGTTTGTAAGCATAACATTGGCAGTGATGCATTATGAAAACTGAACTATGGTTTGATCAAGCATGGTTTCTACTTCTAATATACCTGTACAGGGTCCATATACCAGTATTTGATTTAAGGTTTGCCTTAATGCATAAACTTGATCATAATGGTTTGCAACTGCACTGGACAGTCTAATGGGTGGGTACTACAGTCCAGCCAATTATGGTTTATTAAATAAACTATGGTTAAGCTTTATTTATATATTTGTTTTATTGATTGATTGATTAGCCCTTGGGCCATATCAAAGTGCAGAGTTCCAGAAACAAATTATTACTGAAATTTGATAAAAGCAATTTAAAATGGAATTGGATAAAATACAATTTAAAATGGAATTGGATAAAATACAATTTAAAATGAAATTGGAATAAAATACGATTTAAAATGAAATTGGAATAAAATACAATAAACTGTGGTTAAGTAATTCCTGGTTTAACGCAAGATGTAAAGTACATAATGGGAAATACATGCTGAATCCAGCATCATTCAAATGGATTTAAGAAAACAACTATCCCACCTGGCCTGTTCTGACAAGCAGAAACTATTTCTTCACAAAGTGCCCTCCATTTTCTCTGCCCTTCGAGTCACTGATGTGCCAAAGGGGGCCTGCTCACCACCCTTCTTTTCACCAACACCGTTGTCTCACTGTGGCCCACAACCTTCACTTACGGGCATGGATGCAGGTCCTGGATAATCATCACCGACAATCCGTTGGCAACTTTATCAGTGAAGCTCATGGCCCCGTAGACGAATGCGCCGCTGTGCTATTGGAGAACAAGGAGCCACAAATGCATTAGGGCCACTTGAGTGGCTGCCAGGTCTTATCCTGGACAGAAAGCAAAACTTTGAAACAAAAAGAAGAGGCAAACCTCAAAATAGTTCTACAGCATAGTACCATTCTGAGGCTTGTTGTATTCCTTTTCTTTCCTTTTTCTTTCTTCCCCCATAGCAGATAACAGATAATCAGAGTTGGAAGGGACCTTATAGGTCATCTAGTCCACCCCCCTGCCCAAGCGGGAGACCCGACACCATTTCTGACAAATGGCAGCCCAATCTCTTCTTGAAGGTCTCAAGTGATGGCACTCCCACAAGTTCCAAGGGCAAGCTGTTCCACTGGTTGATTGTTCTCACTATCAGAAAGTTTCTCCTTATTTCCAGGTTGAATCTCTCCTTGTTCAGTTTCCATCCATTGTTTCTTGTCTGGCCTTCGGGTGCTTTAGAAAATAGCTTCACCCCTTCCTCCTCTCTGTGGCAGCCCCTCAGATATTGGAAGACTGCTATCATGTCTCCCCTGGTCCTTCTCTTCACTAGACATGCCCAGTTCCTGTAACCGTTCTTCATATGTTTTAATCTCCAGTCCCCTAATCATCCTGGTTGCTCTTCTTTGTACTTTTTCTAGAGTCTCAACATCTTTTTTATAATGTGGTGACCAAAAGTGAATGCAGTACTCTAGGTGTGGTCTTACTAGGGCTTTATAGAGTGGTATTAGTACCTCACTTGATCTTGATTGTATCCCTCTGTTAATGCAACTAAGGATTGCATTAGCTTTTTTGGCTGCTGCTGCACACTGCTGGCTCATATTTAACTGGTTTCAGGAGGATCTTTGCCTACAGCAGTGTTTCTCAGCAGCTTTAAGATATGTGGACTTCAACTCCCAGAATTCCTCAGCCAGCATTCCTCAAGTCCACACGATGAGAAACACTACAGGATGTACAGAATGGCAAACAAACCATTTATTTCTAAGCTTCTCCAAAAGTGCCCTTTGTCCTTCATATTCCCCTTCCCATAAAAACAAATAAACAAGTGGCCTTACGTACTTCTAAAAATAAGCAAAGCATTATATTATGGCACCCTAAGGCTCGAAGTACACATTTTGCCTTTTAGTCCCCATAACACCTGAGGTAGGGATTGTGCAAAAATGCTGCCAATGATATACAGCCCAGGAGCCCCACCTAATTCAAGACGGTGGCCGCAGTGGTGTGATTAAAGTCCCGCTTCCTTTTCATGTGCATAAAAAGGGGAGGGGCTTTGGTTATGTCATTATGGCTTCCATCTTGAATCTCTCGCCTCTCAGAATAACCTTGGCCACTTCTTTGGCATTGTTCCCTTGAAGATATCATTGGAGCTCCAAACGAATCACTCTTGTCTATGATTCAGAAATCCCACATTTCTTCTTTTTTTCTGCTTTTTTTAAGGATTAGCGCTGACTTTTCACCCAGCTCCTAAAGCGGGCCTGACTCCATCTTTTACACAAGGTGCTTCATACCGTATGGGGTCCGATGAGATCAGCTGTCATGGAGAGGGAAGTTACCAAAATGGTGGCCGACCCTGTCCCAAGCAGAACAGCAGCCCCGTAAACTTCAACGCCAAGTCGCTCAGCTAGGGCCACCCAGGAGGCAAAGGCCAAGATAATCAGCAGTCCCAGGAAGTAGGTGAGCTAACATGGATAAAGAAATTACTTTCACTTCCGAAACATGGATGCATTGATCACTACTACATAAAATATTCATTCAATATCTATGGAGGTTCTCAGTCATCCAGCTCATGGTTGTCCCCGAGGTGTTTTTAAAAATAAAAAAGGCAACTGGACTTCCTTGATTTTTATTTTTCTTGAAGACTTCATTTCTCTTCCAGGAAGCTTCTTCAGTTGTAACTAACCAGTGGGGAAAGGAAAGGAAACGTTTTCAAGAAAAGAAAAATGAAGAAAGTCCAGTTGCCCCTTTTAAAAAACATCTTCGGGACTATGTATTCAATAGCATCCTCTAATTCAGCGTTTCTGAATTCTTGACAACTTAAAGATGTGTGGACTTCAACTCCCAGAATTCCTCAGTCTGTATGATAGCTGGGGAATTCTGGGAGCTGAAATCCACATCTCTTAAATTTGCTGAGGTTGACAAACAATGTGCTAATATCTAAGAATTTCTCCAGGTTTTCTATAGTCAAGTGTTTTATCTTTTGGACAAGAGCCTACTTTTTGCAAAAAGCTGGAGAGTATTATATTGAAAAAAGAGAAGAACACAGTGCAAGCAAGAGCTAGAATGAACAAAGGAAGCAGAGATGGCACAACAATGACAGCACTTGTAAATGAATATAGCTCAGAATACAACTTCTATAAGCTGCCTAGAGTCATTGTAAGTGAGATGGTGGCCATATAAAATGTATAAATAAAACAGACATGTACAGCATAGCATTTATAATTGTCAAGGCATCTATTACAACTGAAAATAAAATTATGTTCTGCAAGAATTAAAGATTGCCCTTTTCTAAAAAGCTCAAAGTTCAGGAAAACATCTTATTCTTGCAAAATAAAATCAAGGGAAGATTGACATCTCAAGGTAATTTGGGAAACATGGTTTTACAAATCCTATTTTTATTGGGGGTAGGGTTGTTGCATAAAATTTGTAACATCAGAAAAGTTGCCTGATTTGTAACATCAGCTTTCAGCTGGTATCTAAGAACCTGTGTGAAAGCGTAGAAGGAGTGGCGGAACGTCGGGGAGGAGTTAAGAGGGACTGGCCTAGAATCCCTACATAGCCAAAAATGAACTAAGTGCAACCTTGAATTCCATTGACCCTTACCTAACTCCAAGCAGGTGCTAACGAATAGAATAGAGTGGAGTGGAGTGGAGTGGAGTAGAGTGGAGTGGAGTGGAGTGGAGTGGAGTGGAGTGGAGTGGAGTGGAGTAGAGTGGAGTAGAGTAGAGTAGAATTCTTTATTGGCCAAGTGTGATTGGACATACAAGGAATTTGTCTTTGGTGCATAAGCTCTCAGTGTGCATAAAGGAAAAATAAATACATTCATCAAGAATCATAAGATGCAACACCATGATAAGCATAGGTTACTAATAAGCAATCAAATCATACTAGGGAACAAATAAAACAATATAAATTGTAAAGATATAAGCAACACGGTTATAGTTATAAGTTGGAAGAGACAGGTAATAAGAAGGATGAGAAGAATAATAGTAATATTATCTGAGAAGATTCCTGTGCATAGGCATTTTTCTTTTCTTTTAAAGACCCTGTAATCCCTTGCATGGAATGCAGTGGCTCAGTGGCTAAGACGCTGAAAGGTTGGCAGTTTGGCAGTTCGAATCCCTAGCGCTGTGTAACAGAGTGAGCTCCTGTTACTTGTCCCAGCTTCTGCCAACCTAGCAGTTTGAAAGCATGTAAAAATGCAAGTAGAAAAATAGGGACCCCTTTGGTGGGAAGGTAACAGTGTTCCATGCTCCTTCAGCATTTAGTCGTGCCGGCCACATGACCATGGAGACATCTTCGGACAGCTCTGGCTCTTCGGCTTTGTAACGGAGATGAGCACCACCCCTTAGAGCCGGAAATGACTAGCACGTATGTGCGAGGGAAACCTTTACCTTAATCTCTTGCATCAGAGTGGATTCAGAGTTGAGCATTTACTGACTGGATGCTCTTCCTGATGCCTACGTGGAGTTTGCAGCAGATATTTTCTTGCACCCAGGAGGAGAAATATCTGCTGCTACCTAGGGTCGAATTCACAGCTTCCTGATTGTGAGGTGAGAGCTCAATGTCTAGGCCACCACACTACTCATTCCCGTGCGCATACATGATTAGCAATAAATCAATTTCATCAGACCTTCATGTATGGATCTGGTCCTTTGCACCTGAAGAGATCAATTGGATTTCCTAGTGTGGATAGAGCCTCCGTGATGCAACAGAATTTAATCCTTTCACACATTCCCATAAATTTCAATTTGGATAATGCAATTTCTGCACAGTTGTAGGTGCCCGAGCATGGAAGAGACCTTCCTGGGTGTGAGTGAAGTGGTAGTTACAAGGACACCTGGCAGGAAAGCCGAATTTTCCTTTAGGGCTGCCAAGACTGAAAAGGAAGGCTGGGAGTACTCACATTTCTGCCAATCCACTTGTTCACAGTTTTCATCAAAAAGGAGGAGAGAAAGCCACTAATATACATCACCAGTGGAATTGTGGCAATGTATCTCTGTAAAAAGGTAAGAGAAAAGGGAATAAAACCATTGAGGCTCTTCCTTTAGGGAAAAAGATAAGAAAACAAATGCAGCCTACTACTGTTGATTAAATCCTACCCCAACAGTGGTGGCTTTTGCAGAGGGCAAGGGAGCTGCTCTTCCAGTTTCCGGTGCTCCCACACTCCCACGCCAGGGAGCTGATATTCTGGTTTCTGGCGCTCCCCCGTGAACGCTCCTGTTTCGGCACTTGGTGCCGAAAAAGGTTTGCCAACACTGATAAAACAAGCTTCCCCCTTCCCAAAGATCATACTTACTTTTGGAAGCAATAGTGAATTGGTGAGGTACATTGCAATGTATGTCTGAGATAGGTTGACAATGAGCCGGGTGAACATGTACAGCATTGCCACCTGGAGGCAGAAAGTGGTGTTACATATGCACATACCTAAGTGCACTGATGATGCTACCTAATTTGGGTAATGAAATGTCTGCAAGAAAACCACCAAGCTCAGAGAGCATCAAGGACCTCTCACTTAGTATCATAGAACCACAGAGCCAAGGTTGAGAAATACTGCTGGCTGGGGAATTCTGGGAGTTGAAGTCTACACACATCTCAAAGTTGCCACGGTTGAGAAACTTTGTTCTAGAACAGTGGTCCCCAACCTTTTTTGTACCAGGGACCAGTTTCAAGCAGAAACACTTTTTCAAGGACCTGGGGGGGGGGGAGTCCGAGTTTGGTGGTTTACTTCCAGATGTTTCATTACCTGACTAGGTAACATATGTTGTTACCTAGTCGGGTAATAAAACGTCTGCCAGCAAACCACCAAGTTCAGGGAGCCCCAATGCCTCCCCATTGCAACCCTGAGCGAGATATTCTCTTCTATTGGGACATTTAAAACGGAGGGTTTCAGCTGCAGATTCAGGAACTGCGCCGGGCTGAGGAACGCCTTCAAAACTGAGCGCTGGG
>NW_020718125.1:0-24830 GCF_900518725.1 Notechis scutatus
AAGTATAGAAAGATAGAGCTTATTTATACATAGATAGAGCTTTGAAATAAACAAAGTAGCAGTCGTGATTTTCTCCTTCTATCTCCACACCTGCGCCTTCGCTAGAGTAGCTTTTTTTGCTCACAAAACAGTCTGCAAACACATTCCTTGCTGATGGGGCTTACTCACAAGGAGGTTCACCACAGAGCAGAAGTCAAAAGGAAAACGACTGGAGAACTTAACAGTCATCAGCATTCTAGCTTGTGTCCTATATCTGTCCACAATGCATCTACTAGTAAAGCTTGTTTTTCACAATATAAACGGAAGCACCTAAGACAGTTTTGTCAGAATTGCAAAAACTGATAAGAAGAATTATACTGTATTATATATTTTCTATATTACAAAGGTCAATCTCATGATTTGACAGGTTGAAGGGTTTTCTACAATCACGCATGGAACAAGCCAGGTTCTCAATGGGCATAACAGGAAGTGATCAGAATCTTATACTCAATTCATTTCTACAGAAAGCTCTAATTTACTAACAACAACAACAACAACAACAACAGCAGCAACAACAACAACAACAACAACAAACAAACAAACAACAAAGTAGTGTGGCTGAGTTATCTTAGGTCTCAGGTGCTGTGTCTCCTTATAGTACTAAAATTGACTGATTATTCATTTTTATTGTTGTATGTTTTCACCTGCTATATGCAGATGTGGGAAGGGGGAGATTCTTTTTCACTCCTTTTGCAGGAAAGGGGCAAGTAACCTTAACCTCAGTTGCAATAAATCTGAAATCTGGCCAGGTTTCTTCTAGAGATCCACAGTATTAGCTTTGTACATACATTTTATTATTTTTTTACCCAATGCAAAGGCATTGTTTTGTTTTGTACATATTAACAAACTATCCATTGTGTTCCTTTTTTATTCTTCATTGTTGAAATTGCACTCCCTGAGAAACTACTTTTTGATATGTTATTCCATCCATTTTACATAAAGAAAATGAATAACTTTTGCCACATAATGGAGCTGTCATGTTTGTGATTCCAAGCGGACATATGCATATAAATGCACTTATTTGCTTTTTTATGATTTTGACAGACCTCACTTTGTATATTGTTAACTGTACACCAATTTTCTTACAAACATTTTCAATTTATACCAAATTTTTATAATACTTAGGGAAAAGAAAGTTTGTTTTCATATAAAAATAGAATCATTTTTATCAGCATGTAAAAGTAGCTTAAAATGTAAAATAAATCTGGATAAACATTTATACAGAATAAAGGAAAAACTATCATAAAGAAAATGAAATGACAAAAAAATATCACAAACCTTCAACATAAATATAAGACACCCTTAACAAAATGGTAAATACATATCAAAGTCTAGAGAATCATTTCCGTGTTATTTGGTAAAATGGTGATATTTGCCTGAAAATAGTTAATTCATGCTTAATAAAGGAGCTACAGATCAAGTGCTTTACAATCGGAGGGGAGTATATATGAATATTTGCACCCTTGAGTCTGCCAAGGGAGAATGAAAGAATTCTACTTCAAAAATGATAAACTGCAGTAGTAGTCTATGTTAAGTCATTTGTAACAACTACTTTGCCAAAGGAGGGTTTTGAATTCTAAAGCTGTCAAACAAAAACAAAAACAAAAAAACCACATAATCTTTCATTCAAAAATGGCTCTCAGTTATACTGGATTATCAGAAAGAAAAGTGACCAAACAGAGCCAACACATAGTACTTTTGTTAAAACCATCCAAAATGTCAAAACATGAACAGTTCTTTACTGTTTGCACAAATATTCTTTGGGCTAGATTTTAAGCAAGCAAATAAAGTTAGCAAGAGGAGAGAGAGAGTGTTTGAGACAGAAAAACAGACAGATAGAGTAAATTCTGGCAAAACAATAAAGATCCGCTTTGAATGTTTTTAAGTGTTAAAATTCAGAAGGTTTTCTACAGCTGTTACATATTTCTCAGTTCAACAAAGTCTACAAGGACTATCAATGTATCTATATTAAATATTTTTAACTCAGTAGTCAGATGATGTCTTCTCAAAACAGCTAATTTAAGTTCATAAATATAATTTAGGTTACTAATAATTTACTAATAAACACAAAGCAGTGCCATTAGTAAAAATGCATGGATCATATTGAATTAATGCCTTTTTTTGCTGGCGTGTATATATATATACACGTGTATGCATATATATATACATGTATGCATGTATGCATATATGCGTGTATGCATATATATATACACACACACACACACACACACATATATATATACACTATATATATATATATAGTGTTTGTTTATATAAATGATTCATATGGCCACCCATCTCACAGCCATCACTCTGAAGTACAGACTGTTGAGGCACAACTTTAATATGTTATTCTCCAAAGAGAGAAAAATGATCAATTCTGCCTGCAAGATTCTGCCTGCCCAAACATCATATCAGCATCTAGATATAGTATTACACTATTTTACTATTATAAGATACAGAAGAAATTACTAATGCATTATTGATGCGACCCAAAGGTACATACATATACCTAAATGGCTGTTTTGGGAGAAGAAAAGGTGGGAACATTTGCTGCACGCAGCTACATTGATATTATCCTCTTAAGTTGGTCAGATCCAATTTTTCCTTCCTTTCCTTCCTTCCTTCCTTCTCCCCCCCACTTGTTCTTGAATGCCATCAGAGACAACTATTTTTATAAATATCATGAGTCTTTATAAGAAACTTGTTTAATTTGTAGAAGAATGTGGTTTTTGTCACATTTATCTCACAACATATCAAGATCATCCTTGTTGACATTGCATATTTAGCTATTTCTCACAATAGTGCGGTATAGAATCTTACTGACGTTTACCTAGTAGCTCTTTTCGTTCTACTGATCTGTTTCCCAAACTTGCTACTTACTTGGTTCTTGCCCATGTATTCAGACTTACCCTTGTTATTCATATCTGTAGTGGAGTGATGCTTGAAATACTATATATTCTGTCCCTTGATTTGGCCAGCTTAAGTGTTCTACTTTTTTATTCCTACACTCATTCAGATCACATCATTGTTATAATTAAAATATACAATATATTGATAATAAGTTGATAATAAGTGAACATGTTGTACACTTAAATGTCTTGACAACACGTCCCCTATTTTTATGTCCAACAAGCAGTCCTGGTGGCATTATAATTTGGTGCTCCCTGAAAGATGAAAGTTTTACATTTCTATATGTACACGTTTTTTTAAATTTATTTTTTAATTTTAATTATGAGAATACAACACAATACATCCAACAGCCTTGTTATACATATATACATTTTACTTCATCATTTATAATCTCCTTATTTAATGTATTAATTACTAATTAATCTAATCATAACTACTAATATTTTGACCTTGTCTTCTGCTATATAACCATTGATAAAATTTATTCCATGTTTTATATTTAGACTCTCCTTTGTCTTTTATTTCTAAAGTTAACCTATCTGGTTCTGCACATGGTATAATTGTTATATGGTTTTGATGGATGGAAAAAGGATATATCCATGAGGTATAATCTGATCTCACACAATTTATCTAAAGCAAGTTCTTTCACATTTAATGTACTAAAGCAGGGGTGTCAAACTGGCAGTCCGCAGGCCAGATGTGTCATGTGCAGGCCATGCCCATCCCAGCCCGTGATTGAGAAAACATTGCAAAATTCACATGACAGCAACATGATGTGGCGAGTTTGACACCCATGTACCAAGGTGATAGTTGGAGTGTGGAATTTGAATTATTCAATCTTTTATCAAAATGAGTTAATGAACTGCACTCTGGAATAACTGCACTCTCTCCCCTTCTATAGCTGTAAAATCAGCAAGGTTCAATTTGAACTTAGAAGAAGGAATGCAGAACATCATTATACATTTCAGAATATTCCTGGTTTCATTATTGTTCTTTCCCCTATACAAAAATAAACGCAGAATTGATCAAATCACAAAGTAGTGTTTTCCCATGGAATGACTGATATGGGGTCAGTATCCAATTTATCTTAACAATTCTTTTCATGTTATTGGGAAGATGTTTAAGACTTGCTTTCTGAAATTTGTGTGATCTACAAGAGTTGTATAAATGAATCTGTTTTTAAAAAGCTACAATTGTCAATGGGAATCCTAGGCAGCTATGGAAAATGTACTTTTCTTTTATCTTTTAAAGTATTTTCTTGCCATGGTTTTTCCTCTTCCTCCTCTTCTTCCTTTTCCTCCTCTTCCTCCTCCTCCTCTTCCTATTATTCTTTCTCTTCTTCCTTTTCTTCTTCCTCTTCCTCCTCCACCTCCCATCCCTTAGAGATGGTAATCCAACTTTTAAAGGAGGATTGTTCAAAGAATCATGAAAAAATTGTAGCAATTCTGGACCTCTTTCAATCCATTTGCAGTAGATGGTATACATGTATCTAGTGACAAAGTGTAAAGTAAAATTACTACACTGAATTCTACATAGTACTTATTGGTAACAAGTGCAGTGGTGCAGAATAAATAGATGTATAGGATCATAATTGCTAGTAGTAGTTAACTAGCTGGCTGGCAGCATTTTGCAATAAGCATAGTTTTCAAGTAGTTTTCAAAAGTGACCCAATGTAGAATATTTTGTAAAATTAAGTGAATTAGATGGGAGTGAGTTGGTGGTTAGGGTCCCCAACAGTGCTGACAGCGCATGATGAAACACCACAAGGACTTTGCACTAACCTTGGGCCAGTAGTAGGATGTCTGTTCTGTATGGATGGATGGAGGGATCCTGAGCTAGGGAAGATGGGAGTGTTTTGAACTGGTGTCATGGTCTGGCCCTCTGTACTCAGAGCCAGTCCCTGCTCAGCAGACTTACAAAGGGTGGGCCTGTAGGCTACTGTTGCTTAATGTCAGGTTGATTAATGATAAAGTCCCCCTTATTTCTGATCTTATCACAGAGGAGTAGAGTATCTGGTATGTATTAACAAGACCTGGTAGGAGAATTTTCCTTTTCTGAAATTGTGACTCAGCTCAGGGTATGACATAGCTGAGACTTCAGATCAGGGAAGGGGGAATAACAGTTGTGATTTGAAAGTCTCTGTTGGTTTCAAGGACACTGTTCCCAAGTTACCAATTTTGAGACCCTGTTTTTGAAAATAGGCTTGTGAGATCAGTTGAGATTGTTGCTATGGTACCAGCCTCCCTGTTGCAAAGCAACCTCCCTTCCTGAACAGCTGGAGGCCACTTCAGGATTAGTTGTGGAGTTCCCCAACTTTATGGCCTTGGAAGACTTGAATTTGTCATTCCTTGAGGTGGCCTCAGAAGCAGCTCAGGAATTTATCATCACTTTGGCAGTCATAAACTGATTCCAGGTCATTCATGACCAAACTCAAACAGGTGGCCACTCATTGGACATGGTTTTCTTCTTGCAGCAATGGCAAGATGATCTGTGAGAAGAGTTATCATTGTTTTGTCATGGTCAGATAACACTAAGGTAACTTTGAGATTCTTCTATGCTTCCCCCTTCTTCAGGGAAGCAGGATCCTCCTTAGTAATTGATGGACCTGATGAGGTTCCAAAGGGAACTGGGGCTGTTCTTGAGAATCAACTGCATGGTCCTGGTGAAACCATGGCCATTGCCTGAAGTAGGGAGGTGACTAAGACCTTAGATGGAGTCTTGATAATGTGGCATCTCTTGGCCCATCACTCTAAGCATTCTCTGTGGTTTGTGGAGAAGTTAGTGGAACAGAAACAGATCAAGAGATGGTTAGAACACCACTGGAAGAAGACAAAGGATGAATCAAATTGAACAAGAGTTAGAGCTGCTATTAAGGCCTATCTCATGGTGGTACCAGTGCTAAAAGATCAATATTTTTCCACGTATATTGCATCTACAGAGAGCCGCCTGGCAGCCCTATTAAGTTTACTCAGCTCTCTCAAGTAAGAGGAGCTTGGAGGTTTACTTAATTGTTTAGTATGCTTTATGTAATTTATTTATTTATTTTGTCAAACAATTATTAGATAACAGGTATAAGTATAAACAGGGTTATAAATATATGAAATGGATACGAATAAGAAAAAAAGAAACAATAGGACAGGGACAGTAGGCACGTTTTGGTGCGCTTATGCATGCCCCCTACAGACCTCTTAGGAAAGGGGTGAGGTCAATAGTAGACAGTCTAATGTTGAAGATTTGGGGGTTTGGGGAAGAAACCACAGTGTCAGGTAGAGTATTCCAGACATTGACTACTCTGTTGCTGAAGTCGTATTTCCTGCAATCAAGTTTGGTGTGGTTTATCTTTAGTTTGTATCTATTTAGTGCTCTTGTATTGTTTTGGTTGAAACTGGAGTATTCATTGATAGGTAGGACATTGCAATATACAGTATAATTTTATATACTATACTTAGATCGAACCAAAGGCGGCGTAGGTTTTCTAGGTCTAAAATTTCAAATCTGGTGGCATAAGGTATTCTGCTACGAGTAGAGGAGTGGAGGATTCTTCTTGGAAAATATTTCTGGACTTTCTCAATTGTATTAATATCAGATATGTAATGCGGGTTCCAGACTGATGAGCTTTATTTAAGTATTGATCGAGCAAATATTTTATATGCTCTAGTTAGTAGAGTGATATTGCCATTTTGCCAATATGTAAGATAGAGCGTTTATTTGTTGAGATTTGAAGTTGCCATTTGTTTGACCATTCTGACACACAGTCGAGGTCTCTTGGAAGGGTAGCAGCATTGTCAGTGGTGTTGAATAGCTTTATATTGTTAGCGAAAAGAATGCAGTTGCTCTTAATATAATCACAGAGGTCATTAATATAGAGTATGAAGAGAGTTGGTCCTAGAACACTGCCTTGGGGGACACCACTGTTAACAGGTATAGGATTTGATAGGATGCTCCCAATTTTGACCATTTGTTGCTTGTTTGACAGGAATGCTTCTATCCAGTTATGCAGGTATCCAGAGATACCTTAAGAACTTAGTTTTAGGAGTAGTTTGTTGTGTACCATTGAATCAAAGGCTTTACAGAAGTCTATGTAAATTGCGTCAATTGCTTTGCCCTGATCAAGTTGTGTAGTCCATATGTTTTTACAGTGCAAGAGTTGCAGGTTACAGGACAGTTTCCTTCTGAAACCAAACTGTTTGTTAGAGAGTAGGTTGTTTGTCTCTAAGTGGAGGATAATGGATTGGTTAATAATTGATTCCATGACTTTACAGGTGACACAGCATAAAGAGATTGGTCTGTAATTTTCAACTAGGCTGGGGTCTCCCTTTTTGAAGATGGGAATGGCTGTGGCTAGTGACCATAGATTTGGCAAGGAGCCAAAAGTCCTGAAAGATTTTTCAAAGATTATGCTTAGAGGTTCAACTATGGCAATGGATAGCTTTTTAAAGAAGTAGGCACAAACTCCGTCCGGTCCAATAGATAGGGATGGTTTTAGATTGCGTAGTGCTTTTTCAACATTGTCTTCTGTAAAATCGATATGTATTAGATCGTTGTAGTTGTCTGTGGTTCGACTAGGAAATATTGGGCATGATCCATTGCTGTTTACAAATACTGAGCCAAAGAATGTGTTAAAGAGGTTGGCTTTAATGGTGTCATCGTTGCAGTCTTTACCATTTGGTTCTTTTAGGGGTGCGATGAACCTTGAGTCTTTTAGTTTGTTGTTTACAAAATTCTAGAAAGCGTGGGTGGAATTGGTGCTTAGAAGGTTTTCCTCTTGTTTAGTGTGATAATTGGTACATTCAGTCTTTATCTGGTGGCATAAATTTTTGTATCGGCTTTTAAAGTTGGCAACGTGACCAGATTTGTTTTTCTGCCAAAGGGATTTCTTTTTGGATTGGAGCTTCCTTATTGTTATGGGTAATTTGTTTTTTCTGGTTTTGGGAATTGTTATTGGTACATATAGTTTGATGGCTCTTTTGACTTCAAGTAAAAATATGTTGTAGTGGTCTTCAACAGTATTGCATCCAGTGAATAGAAATTGCCAATCAAGGGATGAGAGATCGTTGTCTATAAGATCATAGTTGCCTTTTTTTGAAGTTATAATTGGGGATCCTGTCGTTATGGTGATTTTTGTGAGGACATATGTTGAGACAAAAGTCAATCATGCTGCGGTCACTGTTGGAAAAGGGTTCATTAATTTGTATTCCATAAATTGAATTCAAACTGTTGCAGAAGATGAAACCGAGGCAGTTGTTAAGTCTAGTATTGTTGGTTACTAGTTGTTCCAGTCCTAGTGTGGTAACGGCATTGTACAGGGTTGTATGAATGGGTTCAGATGTACATTCATTTAGTGTCCAATTTATAAGAGGTAAGTTGAGGTCACCAAGAAAAATGAGAGGGTGTGGGCAGGAGGCAGCCCATGTCAGTAGTGAAGTTAGCTTGTTTGCATGAATTATATCATAGTCAGGGGCATGATAGCAAAGTAAGAAGTGGATTGAGATGTTTAAGGACAGTTCACAGATGATGGTCTCGGGAAGAGCAAGCTCTTGTATAATTTGGATCTTTTTTAGATTTAGAGACTTTTTATAGAATATAGCAACTCCACCACCTCTACGGATTTCGCGATCTGACTGAAAAACTTAATATTCTCTTGTAGTAGTAAAGGAGACTGGGAAAGATGCATTTAACCATGTCTCACAGACAAATATAATGTCAAATGTGGTTGAGCTTAGAAGGATGAGGAATTCATGCATTTTATTTGTGAAGCTTCTTGCATTAAGTAGTTTGCATTTAAGATATGAAGTAGTGGGTCTGGAGGAAGTAAGGGGCGTGCATCCCTAATGTTGGATGTTTGGGTGATGGACATTGTGATGTGGGTTGAGGCTCTTGCTTTTGATACAGCCAGCAGGGTAATCAATGTATAGATTTGTATTACCTAATTCATGTAATCTTTTGAGCTCAGAACGTAGCTCCTGGGATCGTACACGTTGCTGTAAGGTTAGATCAGGGCGAGAACGAAGGTTCTTATGGTTGTTCTTTGCGAGTGAATTTATTGAGAAAATGAATTTGCGTTTGCTTGTTTCATTTTTGCAAACAACCCTGCAGAGGCGTGGGATCATCAAGCCGTCTTTGTTTTTAAGCTCAGGACCAACACAGGAAATATCAAGTATTTCTTCAGGGGAGATGGTTGATGCTTGATTTTCTCTGATGATGTTTCAAACATTAGGGATGTCATCATTGTCATTGACCTCTAGACCAAATAAGACAGCATTTGGTCACTTCCGTTCACGCTCAACAGCTTCTTTGATGAGGATGGGGATATCAATATTTGTAGGATTTGTTGTTTTTTGTGGATTGGGTTTTGGTTACGGTTGTTGAGTAGAGATATGGTCTGCAGATGTTTGATGTTCGTTTTTTAGTGCTGTCTCTTTTTTTTCAAGGTTTGCCAGTCTAGTTTGTATAGTGTCCAGGGATGCTACAATGGTGTCAAGGGATGTTATCCGTGTTTCAATGGTATCGACTCTTTCAAACAGGGTAATGTATTTTTCTAGTTTGGGTCTGCATGGCGGACAGACATATGGAAAAGCATTGGCAGGTGTTTTTAGGAATAGAGCCATTTGCTTGGGTAATCCTAAGCAATTATGGTGAGCATAGTTGTTACAAAGAGAACATTTGATGTAATCTTCATTCTCCTTTAAAGATTCCTTACAAACAAGGCAAGAGCAAGAGTCTTGTGGTACTTTAGCAGGGGTTTCTTTCTTTTTAGGTTGAGGTTTGACATTGGATTGTTCATTACACTAATCAATAAACACACGAGACAATTAATTGTCCTAATCATTAATTTGCACTAAACATACTAATCATACTAATATTCAAAATAGTTAACCAAACTAATCAATAACCACTAGTCTATGATAATATACAATAATATATTACTCACTAATGATAAATAATTGTAAAAATTAATTAATCATTTAGTAAGATCAGTTAATCAATTAAACAGAGTTATATTGTGAAAAATTAGGGCAGGAAGAGAATAATGGGAGAAAGAGGAGAAGATTTAGTTTGGATGGTTGTGGGGGGTATAGGGAGAGGGCATATATTAGGTTGGAAGTATAGATGAAAGTCTTTTGGCAGAAGGTTACTCTTTACTCGTTTCTTCAGATCTTCGGTTAGTGATTTTTGGGAACCAGATCTGTCTTCACATGGATCTTCTTTTGCCATATAAATATAGAGAAAGATTATATAGAGATAGATATGTATAAAATATACAGTTGTGTTTTCTGGAAACTGGGAGAACAAGACCACAGAGATTTGCGTCATGTATCTGCTCCAATAGCTTTGATTAGAACAGTTATCCACAAATATATACCTCGAGAAGCAATTATAACACACTTCTGTGGTCACAGCCACCATCTGGATATGTTTTCTTCTTCAGGCAGTTTTTAAAACATTTGAATGTTTTCTTTTTTTGAAGAATTTTTCTTTCTGAGCATACTTTTCAGTTCATCAGCTAACCAACAACAGGGTTATTCATAAATTATACATTTAGAAAATTGACAAACCATATAAAATGAATGAAGAATTTCTGTATCAGCCTGAAAACTGAAGAAAAAGCTACTGTAATTTGCTTTGTTTGTACCAAGGCATTGTTGAACTTGAGCTACTCCAGGCCCAGCTGCTTTCTAGCCTTGACCATACATAGAGAAAGTGTGCATTGAAAGATAATAGAGAACATTAATGATGCACTGCTTTTTTCCAAACCCTTTTCAGCTTCTGCAGATAACTTAATTCTATGTTTATAAACTAATTTATTTTTTAAATAAATGTTTATTGTATAGACTATTTCACCTCGCCTTAAATTGAGAGCTTATCCTGATTCAGCAATGAGATCTTGGGTTTTATAAATGGATACAAATGCAAGCAGTTAATATTCAAAGCAAAGGAAAAAATTGTGATTCAAGAAATAAAAAATTGCTTCTTCCCATTTTATTTCTTTCTATTTGTATACAGTTTATTTCTTCAACCACTTGCTGTTTAATTTGGTTCTTATGATCATTGGTTTAGGTTGGTTGTGGCCTATTAATATTTACAAGATGAGATGAGATTTTCAGCTTATGTAAGCTATCTATTTTCTACAAGATAAAAAATGATAATAGCCCATTCAGAACAACAAATCTTTCTTGTCGGTATTATATCAAGTTTATTACTGCCTATTTATCTCTATTCTTATTTCATTATTGTTTATTGTGAAAACCATGTCAATTAAGCTCCATAGAAAAGATAACATTTTCCTATATTATCTCAGACTAGACTGCTCTTCCAATCATTTCAAAGGAAATATGGACTACATGAATTTATAAATCTGTCTGAATGTTTAAGCTGTTAGCAGCAATACAGCAATGTTTTAAAAGAAACAGACTGTAATTAGATGAAAGAATTTGAAAGTCAAGGTAAGAGGAAACATTTGTTATTCTTGTTAAAGATTAAAAACCATTTTTTTTGTTTTAATCATAGTAATCCATCTATGGAATGCCTTCCCAAGAAAGAAAACCTTTGGATGAAATACTTCATCCAAGCCATTATTTACCCATTAAACTAACAGAGATTAAAAGTTGTAGCAATATGATAAGTTAATTTTATTATAGATACTAGGAGAGGTCTAATTTTAGAACACAACTCCAATAATTGTCAATATCTCTCTCTCTCTCTCTCTCTCTCCAGATTTTAGTGGGATAATTCCTCTAAATCATTGAGGTAGACAACTGTGTTTCCTTGATTCACAAATTCTAATAATTTCAATATCTGGGTTTTTAAAGTTCATTTTATTTTGTTTAAATGTAAATTTTGTAGATTTTATAAAAATAAGCCAAATTTATAATAGTTAAACTCAATAGGTGCTATTCCTAATATAAAAAAATACAACCACACTTCTGTTTAGGATAAAGAACTTGTCAACACATAATATCATTAATTATACAATAATGAAGCACAAATTTTTCACCCGTACAGATGTAAAGCACTCTGCCTAAATTGATGAAACTCTCAGTTTAGCTTTCTCTAGCATTCTTTTCCTCTTAATAGTTGTGTTATATCTATATCATCTATATACATATCATCTATATCCATATCCATATCCATATCCCCCCCTCTCTCTCCCTCTCCCCCTCCCTTCCTCCCTCTCTCTCTCTCTCTGGAATTTTTATCTATTGACATTCCTACACAAGATGGTTGAAAATTAAATAAATAAACATTGAGCAGTTCAAACTAACCATATCTTAATCCACTCTAGGGTCACAGAGAACTTCTTATTAAATATATCCTTCCACCCAAAAGCAATGCAAAAAAATCTGTTTCATTTTCCAAGTACATTTTGATGGAAAAAAACAGTATGAATTAGAGGATAAACTCATTTGTGCACAAAGCAATCTTTGGGATATTTGTCATTAAGCCCAGCACAATGCTTCAGTAACCAGATTTGTTCTGCAAACAAAATTCCCAATTATTTTTTTGCAATGAAATTGTCCAAAAGATCTTCCAGTGGTTTGAGTTGTTTTAGATAATTAAGAAAAATAAGGTACTTTGTGACTCCTTATTCTAACATATTAATCTTATCCATAGTTTATATACTGTATATGAGATCATCAAAGAGTGTATAAAACACGCAGCCCTATTTCTTGCTATTTAGATGCAAGGAATTAATAACCAAGAAGCCCGAAGCAACAATTTTCTTGCAAGTTGACATGTGCATTCAATGTCTTAAATAATTTTCTCTTTCTTACTTTGCTCAGCAGGGCTGCAGCAAAAAATGATCAGCAATGAAAACTATTTTTTTAGTCTATTTTGTTTGGGGAGGAGAAGGCATGGATACATTCTACTTTAAATATAATACTTTGAGGAGACTTTGGTGTTCTCTGACCCTGGTTGTTTCTTTGCAGATATTTCATTATCCAAACTAGGTAACATAATCAGTGCTAGTGAGAAAGCACCAAGGACCTCGCACTTCAACCTGAGCTACAAATAGTCTCCTTTATTGCTACCATATATTTACTTTGTCTTTCTCTATGTTAAGATGACTATGATATTGGTGCTATGCTAACTTTGAATTTTGAAAGACTGGATCCTTGCATAATTGCATTGCAAAACAGCAGAGATCTCGTCAGAAAGACCTCTAAAGAAATTGGGTGGGGGAAAATTGTGTGGAAACTGTTGTAGAGCGGCGGTTACAGAAGGGAGACTGAGCCAGGGCTAGGCTAACATACTTTATTCAAGGAATAAAGGGTCGCCGCGGCTTCAGATGCAATCTGACAGCCAGCTGGCGGCGACAGCTGATGCCGTTTGACAGCTCCCTTTTATAGCCGGCTGTCAAATGGCATCAGCCAATGGGAGCGATCGGCGCTCCCGCTCAGATGGCGGACCAGAAGGGGAACTTCAGGCAGGTTCTTAATACACAACACTCCTTCCCCCTGGTCGCGCGCATGCGTAGTCCCGTAGCCACAATGGCGGCCTTCGTTCACGGCTTGTCCTCCGCGGCTCTGGAGGCTTGGGGGCTGCAACACAGTCTCTGTCTTCTCCGGCGGTGCCAGGCATCTGCGGAGGGTCGACGGCCGATCCGGACCTGCTATCTGGCGGCGGCTCTGGTGAGTCTTCCTGCGGCGGTCGGCTGGCTGGGAAGTCAGGCCTCTGGTAGACCGGGTAGTTCTGCGGGACGGCTGCGGCAGGCGAGTAGACCGGGTGGCTCGGCGGCGGGTTGTCCAGGCTTTCGGCAGCAGGCGAGGTCCAGCGTCTCCTGAGCTGGTCGATATGCCTCCTCCAGGTTCTCCCATCTTCCAGGAGGACTCTGTAAGATCTGGGCCCTGTAATAGAAACTATCCGCCCTGGCAGCCATAACGGGTGCCCTGCATAGTTCCTGGCATAAACCAGGTCTTGCAGGGCAAAGCCCCTGGCATGGCTGTCAGATGCCAGGGGTGTGCTGGGTGAGTAGTGGGGGTGCAACCTGTCCAGGGTGGTTCGGAGTCGCCTGCCCATCAGAAGTTCAGCAGGTGACTTGTTGGTTGTGGGGCATGGCGTGGCATGTTGCGTGAGTAGGTAAGTGGACAGCCTGGAGTGCCAGTCTGCCTGCCTCAGTTTGGCCAAAACTTCCTTGGCTGACCTAACAGCCCTCTCTGCCATCCCATTACTGGCGGGGTAAAAGGGGGCTGTAAGGGCATGCCTGATGCCCAGGTTGGCAGTGAAGATGGCAAATTTGTTTGAGCTGAATTGAGGCCCGTTATCTGACACCAAGGTGTCTAGCAGTCCATGAGTAGCAAACAGTCTGGTCAAAACCCTAGTGATGGCTTGAGTTGTGGTGGAAGACAGCATGGCTACTTCAGTCCATTTGGAAAACGAGTCCACTACCACCAAGAATGTTTTCCCCAGCATGGGGCCAGCTAGGTCAATATGTAGCCTGGCCCAGGGTGCCCCTGCATCTTCCCATCTGGTGGGTGTAGCTATGGGTGGAGCTGCCCTTGTCGCCTGGCAGGCCTGGCATGCGTTGACCCAACTGGCAATTTGGGCATCTAGTCCAGGCCACCAAACGTAGCTGCGGGCCAAGGCCTTCATCCGTACCATGCCCGGATGACCCTCGTGCAGTGTTTTTAGAACTGGCTCTTGCAAGGAGGCAGGAATGACCACCCTTGTCCCCCATAACAGACAGCCCTGTATTGCAGACAACTCCTGCTTGCGAATCTTAAAGGGAATTAAATCAGGGGCAAAATGTATATCTGGCCACCCCCTTCCCACCCAGTCCAGGACCTGGGAAATCAATGGGTCTTTTTTTGAGTGCGCAGCAACGTCCCCGGCTGAAAGTGGGAGGTCCAGTCCCGTGCACTCGAAGATTGTGTGGATGGGAGCTGGGTCCTCGACTGGTGTAGGCAGGGGGCACCTGCTGAGGGCATCTGCGTGGCTCAGGTTAATTCCAGGATGATGGATCAAGGTGTATGAATAAGCGGCCAAAAAAAGTGTCCACCTGGTCATTCTCGGGGAAAGTACCTGTGGGGTTTGTTTGTCCCCAGCTAACAGCCCTAACAAAGGTTTGTGGTCAGTTACCAGTTCAAAAAAATGGCCATAGAGAAACTCATGGAACTTTTTTACAGCAGCTACAGCTGCCAAAGCCTCCTTATCGATCTGGCTGTAATTTCTCTCAGCAGCAGAGAATGTTCTTGAAAAATAGGCAATGGGTGCCTCAGATCCATTTGAAAGCCTGTGGCTTAAAACTGCTCCTATCCCAAAAGGTGAGGCATCAGCGGCGAGTACTAGGGGCAAGTCCTTGTTAAATTGAACTAACACTGCGTTTGAGGTTAACAGCGACTTCACTGCCTGGAAAGCGTTGGCTTCTTTATGTCCCCAGTGCCAGGAGACCTCCTTGTCTAGGAGCCTATGTAGGGGCTCAGCTACAGAGGCTTTGTGGGGTAGGAAGGATGCATAGAAATTTAGGAGCCCTAAAAAGGCCTGTAATTCAGTTTTGTTAGAGGGAGTGGGTGCCTCGTGAATGGCCCTGACTTTACTTTCTATGGGGTGAATCCCTGAGGCATCAATTTGATAACCCAGGAAGTCTACTTGGTTGGTAGCTATGGTGCATTTATCTTTTTTTAATTTGAGCCCATTTAGTCTAAATCTGTCAACAGACCTTACTCTGAGTAGCAGTTGTGCCTTGTTAGGGGCCGAAACTAAAATGTCATCAAAGTATGGAACCACCCCGGGTAGGCCCTGGAGGATTCTTTCCGTGAGTGATTGAAAAATGCCTGGGGCTACGCTGACCCCAAACTGTAAACGTTTACATCTGAAGGCGCCCCTGTGTGTTACTATGGTTTGGAGGTCAGCAGTGTGCTGGTCCACAGGGAACTGTTGGTATGCCTGGGACATGTCCAATTTTGCAAAAACTACGCCTGGCTCAAATGTGTGAAGCAGGTGTTGAATAACAGGTACTGGGTATGTGCTAACTTGAAGGAAACGGTTGATGGACGTCTTATAGTCCGCGCAAATTCTCACGCTACCATCCTTTTTTAAAGGGGTGACTATGGGTGTTTCCCACTTGGCAAAATCTACCTGTTCCAAAACCCCTTGATTAATGAGTTTGTCTAGTTCAGCGTCTAATTTGGGCCTAATGGCGAAGGGAACCCTTCGAGATTTCAAACGGATAGGGGTGGCTTGTGGGCCCACATTGAAGGATATGGGGGTGCCCGCATAACAGCCCAGGTCATTGCTGAAAACATCAGCGTAGTCATTAAAAAGGGCATCAACTTCAGAGCTTTTGACAGAGTGAATCCCTGTGATGTTTAGACCTAGGGCAGGGAACCAATCCAGTCCTAGAAAGCTAGGTAGGGCACCATTAACAACTACCAGTGGCAAGTAACCTCTAAAGTTTTGGAATTGAATAAGGAATCTTCCCTTACCCAGGACCGGAATGGTCTTTCCCTGGTAGTCCCGAAGGTTCAGGTGGCAGGCAGTCAGCTTCATCCTTGGGAACGAAGGTAGAATCTTCTTCAGCGTGGACCAAGCGATGATGGAGAGGGTTGACCCGGTGTCCACCTCCATGTGGCAGGGCTTATCTTCTAAGAGAAGAGAAACACTTATTTTGTTAGGGTTCGTGGAGAAACTGCCCGCGTGATGGCAGGTATAGCAGCTTTTTACTTGCCTTTGGGATGAGGCAGAGACTCGAGATCTTTGGAAGGGGGCTTGCTCAGCTTGACAAACTCTGGCTATATGCCCTTTTTTCTGGCAGTTTAGGCAAATAGCATTCCTGAACCTGCAATTGGATCTAAGGTGGTTACCTCCACAGCCTGCACAAGGGGACTATTGTTTGGTGAACTGGTTGTTGTTTCTTCTTGGTGGAGCTAAAGGTGTTCTGGGGTGTGTGAGGCGATTTACCTCTAATGGTTCTTCTATTTCCTCCTGGGATACCTCATCATAATGGACTGTAGCCTGTCCTTGTTTTGGTGTAGCTCCCTGAATCTCAGCTGCAGATATTTCAGATAGTTCAGCAGCCTGAGCTTCTTCAATGGCTATGGATAAAGTTAGATCTTTCTTTGCTAACAGCCTTCTCTGGAGCTTTAAATCCCTAATACCACCCACTATCTGGTCCAGAAGCATGTCTTCCAGGTAATCCCTGAAACCGCAGTGTATGGCAGCAGATCTTAGGGCTGCCATATATTGGCTCACGGTTTCTCCCTCAGCTTGAACTCTTCTCCTAAAGGCTAGCCTCCTAGCTATCTGAGAGGGTTTGGGGGAATAGTGGTTGGCTAAAATATCTTTCAGCTCTTCCCAGGGAATAGCCTTAATGGGTCGTGGTGACACTAATGCTGAGGCAGTGTCGAAAACTGTAGCCCCACAGAAGCTTAAAAAATAAGACCTTTTCCTCAGGTCTGTAGCAATAGACAAGTCTATAGCATTTAAAAAACATTCAAATCTGTTAATGTAGGATTCCCAAGTCTCTGTTCCGGGCTGGAAATGTGGGAAGGTCGGCGTAGATGCCATTTGAGCGACAACAGTGGGTCTGCTAGGTGAGGAAAAGA
This sequence comes from Notechis scutatus, assembly GCF_900518725.1. Next base: position 17,496 of record NW_020718125.1, read on the forward strand.
TTAGCGGTCGCTTTTAGAAAAGCGTTTCAGTAGCGCCTGTCAGCGGCGTTCGGCTCCTCAGCTGCAGAGCTTTGAAGTTTGCGCTCTTTTGGAGAGCGCCGGCGGCGGTGACTTCACTCGGCACTTAGCGGCTTCAGCTCTTTCTCTGTGTGACTTCGGCTCAATTGTTTCGCCTGGACGTCTTTACTGCATCCCGCCTTCGTCGCCAGTGTTGTAGAGCGGCGGTTACAGAAGGGAGACTGAGCCAGGGCTAGGCTAACATACTTTATTCAAGGAATAAAGGGTCGCCGCGGCTTCAGATGCAATCTGACAGCCAGCTGGCAGCGACAGCTGATGCCGTTTGACAGCTCCCTTTTATAGCCGGCTGTCAAATGGCATCAGCCAATGGGAGCGATCGGTGCTCCCGCTCAGATGGCGGACCAGAAGGGGAACTTCAGGCAGGTTCTTAATACACAACAGAAACATTTTTCTGTTTGTTCTTCAAGCACCCAGCAAGATCTCCCAGCCATTGAATGTGAGTCACCTCTTGGATATACTGTGCATGGGGTACCAGAAGGGATAAGCAGATTGGGCTGAAGACACTCCCAGTGAGGCTGTTCTTGCCTTCTTGCATTTGTCTAGAAGCAGCTGGTCAAATGTCTTCATCAATGAGGAGGAAAAAAAGGATGTGCTGGCTGGGAGATAGAGCTCTGATACAGCTGGATAAAGTTGAGCAGACAAGACACTCTGGCGATGAGCATACTTGCTGGACCAATGGATTTCTACTGGCTTTCGCCCTTGAGGCAAATTATCTGAAGCTTTGGCCAATGATGCCAGAAGGAATGAGCAGGCAGCATTTCTGGAAAGTAGTTCTGCCCATCTACTATCACTAGCACCCATTGCTAAATCTTTATTGGCCAAGGGTTTCTTGACAGTTGCCCATTGGTCTTCCTGTCCCAGATACACTGGTCAGGAGCTTTGGTCAACCAGTGCTAGAGGCAAAATAAATAAATAAATAAACATTCAGTTGTTATAAACAATCAGTTGACAGAAATAACAATCAGTTGACAGAAAGTAAATCAAAATAAGATGACCAAGGGATTTTTAAATAAAGCATGTAATTGCATAAAGAATCCTATTTAACATTTTATCACAGGAATACCTATATTTATGATCATGTCTTTGATCGATGAAAGATTTAGAACATAATTTAATAGAAATTCATATTAATTATTTTGCATCCAATCATAAACTCTCATTCTGCTATTGGCATTTCACATAATAAGTCAATGTCCAACAATAAACTTCCCTTGGCTTTAATGGTATTTTGATACTGTGTAGAAGACAATGTGGGAAAAGCATGCACAGCATGACTTCTGAAACTTTCTGATTCCTTTATGAGCAATGGCTGTAGGATTGTCTGGAGTTTCATCTCTGTCATAAAGTAACATATTATTTCTGTCTATGTGAATCTCTTCTCCAGGAGTTAATCAGGCAATGCATCTGTGTGTGCATTTGGCTGAATGTCTGTTTTTGTTAGGGTCTGATTAGAACTTATGTAACTGGGTTGCCTTCTGCATGTTTGCTTCTGCCCACCTCATGTTGACTTTGTTGGTCGACATGACCAGAAAGAAGGAGAGAGTGGAGCATTTCAAGCTGCTGCCCAGCAGCCACTGTCATAAAGATGCATAAAGAATACCATTCATTTTTTTCCCTCTGCATAGATCCCAGCTGGATCTGCCCATTTTCTTTTGCCTTCTTCTTCCACCACACATTTGATCCTCTTCCATTCTGGTTTTAGAATTTTATCCTGTTGATATACAGACATGCAGGAAGACAGATTCCCAATCATAGATACATAATCCTTTCTCAACCTTAGTGGATTGAGAAGAATTAAACTTGCATTCAAATGCAAAATTTGCCCTGGGTTTCTTTAGATTGAAAAGGAAATGTTCCTGGTCTCTAAAAATGTTGGTATCATTTTAAGTTTGAGACCTTATAAAGAACTACTAAAATTAGTATTGTTTTAAGGATATCATCACACTAACAACACTATTGTTGTCATAAAATTTAAGATCCACAGTCCAATATCCTGTTTACCATCTTCCAATTACTATGTTCAAATAGCAGCAATAATCAAATGAAGTAATTATTAATAATGACTGACCAACTTGTCGGTGTTTTGACCAAATTACTTGTTTTAGAAGGAATACTTAGTTCCCTATATTCATTCTGCAGCTTTGTGCAAATTTATCATGTTAATTTGGTTCATTGAAACTCTGATCACTGACTAATGATACTGAGGAAATTGAAGATATGGCTTCAGCACCCAAAGTACAGAAATAATTGGTGCAATTAATCCAGGCCTAGAAGAGAACAACTTTTAAATCAATAGGATTTCATGTCTTTCAATCTTTCTTCTATAGTATTAAAGCTTAAAAAAACATTATAGGGTCATTATTTTGTATAGTGTTATTTTTTAATGAAATGGTGATGATGCTGTGCAATATTTCCTGCTTTGTTGCCTAGCTAAATTTCATTGAAATAGCATTCCCTTTGAAGTAATATAATTTCTCTCCCTCTGCACCCCAGCTTTAAATTCTTGTATTTTCAGGAGGAACACCACATTTGGCCTTTGAATAGCATGTGAAGAGCCATATTGCAGAAAATAAGCAGACATCCAATGAATAGCATGTGAAGAGCCATATTGCAGAAAATAAGCAGACATCCAATGAAAAAGTAGAGGGCTGGAAAAATACATTTGATAGAACCTGATTACTATTTGAATAATATTTGATAAGTTAAATGCATTTAAGATTATTGTTTCCTACATATGTAAAAATGTTCCCCTTCTATTACATGAAATATCACAAGTTAATTGCAGCTGTTAGAAACTGACAGCTATACAATATTTGGAGAAAGAGGTTATACAAAGCACTGACACATTACCAGAGGTGGTATTCAGCAGATTCTGACCAGTTCTAGAGAACCGGTAGCAGAAATTTTAAGTAGTTCAGAGAATTGGCAAATACCACCTCTGACTGACCCCGCCCCAATTCCCAGCTGATTGGCTGGATCTTTTTTGTTGCTCTGCATGGGAGAACAGAGCTGTAAAGCAAATTGGGGCGGAGGGGAATGGAGATTTGCAGTATCCTTCCCATAGAGTGGGATGGGATTGGAGACTTTGCAGTATCCTTCCCCTGGAGTGGAATGGGAATGGAGATTTTACAGTATCCTTCCCCTGCCATGCCCACCAGCCACGCCACGCCCACCAAGCCACACCTACAGAACAAGTAGTAAAAAATTTGAATCCCACCACCTCACATCACCTATACATTTCTGATTGCCACCTTCCCATATTGGATTTCAATCAATGAAAAAGGGTTGTTTTCTGAGATATTCGTGTTACGACCTCCAAATACCTCAGTAACATTTAGATATCAAAGTAGCCTTCCAGATACTGCAGAGCTACCATTGGGGATAATTGATGAGCACATAGGTTCTCCACCATTGTTACAAAATCTAAACGAAATATAAGCTTTCCATCTAAAGTCCTCTAACGTCACCTACTATAAACATATGGAGGTTATTAGAGTTTAGCCATGACATGAAATAACAGAATCCAATCATAGCAATAAGTTCTGACTTCATAGTATCACAATCTCAGAGACATCAAGTTTAATCTAAATTATGAAATATTGTTGGCAGACATTAAAATCTCAAAGAATAAGGATGGCATAGCTTCCCTAGCTAATTTATGCCATTTTGCTGCCATTCTCACCAATAAGGTGATTCTGAGTGGCTTACAAACAGCAAAAATATAAATATAAAATGTTTATATTTTATATTAAAATGTTAACAACTATGTACAAAACTAGAACCAAGGAGAATGATGGCACAGGTATGAGATCTTACCCTGTGCAATTTTTTCTTGCTTTTGTCTGTGTGTACGCGCACATATATGTGTGTGTGTATGTACATGTGTCTGTGTATAAGCTAAACCTAATCTTTCCTGATTTTCTCTTCCATGAAATAAAAGGGTCCATGAATTGGGAGGGGTCATTAAGTAATTGAAAACATTCAGTTATTGAGTTTTATTTAGAAAAAATGAGATTGGCAGCAGTGAATTTTTGATGTAGTAGAAATTTAATGTTGCTTCTCAAGTAATATATAATTTATAACTCTACATTAATAGAAAGTTATGACTATGGGAAATTTTCAAGTATTACACAGTAAATAGTGATCTATGCCCTTAGTAGAAGTTTAGTGAGAAAAAATGTCACATAATACTCCAAATTTATTAAATACAACTGTTTTATGTGGGTAAGACTACCTACTGTATATTATTTTAATTTGAGGTTCATTTGGGTCATTTTTTTGTCCTTAGTTATTTTTGCAGAATGTTAGTCCAGATGTATTAGTGATGCCATTCTTACTAATTTCCCTTTTTTAAATTACAGTAGAAGAAAGGTTTCTTCTACTATAACATTACCATTCCAAAAGTCCATGTATAGTGCTACACTTGTTTCATCTGAGGATAATTAAGTAATTGTCATGTGAAAAAATAACATTGAAAATATGGCAATATTCTTGAATAATAAGAGTAAGAATAAGAATAATAAGAATAATGTTTAAACTTCTGCAGTATTGACTAATGTGCTCATGTCAGAACAATTCTAAATGAGTATGCATTTCATTTCAGAATACAGAAATAAGGCCACAGGGTGAGCTCCATTTATGTCAAATGTCATTTTTGTCATTGTGAACAATGCTGAGTTTTTGCATTACATTCAGCTATGCTGAAATAGCAAGAACAGATATTTTGATTATTGGAAAAAAACGGAATTTAGTGAAGTCAAAGGTCAATAAACCAAGGCAAAAACAGGCTAGTAGAAAGCAGAAAGTATTGAGGCTCCAAGCCTTATCTGCAATCTTTATCACAAGAGTAGCAAACTGGCAGGATAAGTCTCTAAGTCATTTTCTGTAGCCCACACAATCATCCTTGGGTTCTAAGGAGTGGCATGGTAACAGCTGTCTAATGCCTTACCTCTCCTTGCCAGCAGATCTTTTGGGGGCAGCAATATCAGTTATTCTAAGCCAAGGATGTCAAATTTGATTTCATTGAGGGCCGCATCAGGATTGGATTTGACCTTGGAGGGCTGGAGGGGCATGGTCGGTGGGCATGACATGGGATTCATGTTGGGGGCAGCTGTAGTGGCCAAGTGCTAGTGCAGGACTTCCCTGAGATCTTCACTCACTCTCATTATAATCTCCTTCCTTCCTTCCTTCCTTCCTTCCTTCCTTCCTTCCTTCCTTCCTTCCTTCCTTCCTTCCTTCCTTCCATCTCTTCTTTTTCCTTCCCTCTTCATTCTCCTTTCTTCTTACTTTCCATCTTTCCTTATTTTTTCTTCCTTGCTGTCTTCCATCTTTCCTTCTTTTTCTTTGTCTCTCTTCTTCCCCTTTCTCCTTTCCTGTCTCTTTTTGCATGCTCAAATGCAAAAGGAGAAACATTTCTCCTTTTGTTTTGTTTTGGTAGCTCTCTGCCAGCAAAAACAGAGCCCAGGGGCCCACGTGCACACCCGATGGCTTGTTTTCACTGGCAGAAGGCTGCAGGAGGCCGTCACAGCCAAAAATGGAGTATGAGGGGCCATGCAAGTCCCCCCTGAACTCTGTTTTTTCAGGCAGAGGTACTGTGGGCCAGTCCTTTGCTGTTTCCAGGCCAGCCCCATGGATCGGAACTGGCCCATGGACCTTGTGTTTGACACCCCTGCTCTAAGCCAAGCAGTACTTCTCCCCAGGAAACTCTTTTAATCAGTTCTAAGGTGACCCCAGGCTCTTCAGACAGGGGTAATGGAGAGGGAAAGCTTAGCCAGAGAAAAGAAATGGGGGAGGGGTGTGTCTAGTCTTAGGGAGGAGTGAGAAGGAATCAAAGGAGTATGCTTTAGCTATCCCACCATCAGAGTATTTCTACCAAAGCAAAAACATCAAGCATACAAGAAAATGAGATCTCTCCACTGGCAAAATAATGGAAAGTGGGATTTGGGTGGCTATTATTGGGATGTCTTCCTAGACTATATTGTATAAGGCAGGATTTTAAAAACCATATCACATATCACTTCAATAATAAAACCAAATATTGGTGTTTGTGATAGTGGAACCCCCCCCCCATCAGTTAAATTGCAAAAGTTAAATACAGGTAATTCACAGTTGAGCCCAAAATTTCTGTTGCTAAGTGAACATTTGTTAAGTGAGTTTTACTCCATTTTATGACCTTTCTTGCCATAGATATTAAGTGAATCCCTGCAGTTGTTAAATTAGTAGCACCATTGTGAAGTGACTGTCTTCCTCATTGACTTGGCTTGTCAGAAGGTTTCAAAAGGGGATCATATGTTCCCAGGATGCTACAATCATCATAAATAGGATGACTCCTATTTGCCAAGTGTCTGAATTTTGATCATGTGACCATGGGGATATTGCAATGGTTGTAAGTGTAAAAATGGATCATAAATCACTTTTTCACTGCTGTTGTAGCTTTGAACATGCTCTAAATGAACTGTTAAGTTGAGGACTACCTATAGGTTTACACCACAAGTAGATCTATTTTGCTGGGAAGTTGCTATATGTTAGCTACATTGTCAGTATATGTTTAAATTTTATTTGGCATTTTAATCCATCTATCAAAGTCTTCCCTACAGCCAAGGATAGGCAGATGTGGATGTTATACAGTGTTATAGATATTGTTGCAGGATGAAAATTTTTCCAAGTAAAGCTGCCTTTTGCAATTGACTGACGGTGAATTTGTCAATACCGATGGTGTTCAACTGGTATTTCAATTGTTTTGAAATTGCACCCAAATTGCCTATTACTATTGCTTTCTTTTGCCATAGTCATTCTATTTCTAGTTGCAGGTCTTTGTATTTTGTTACCTTTTTCAGTTCGTTCCCTTCTATTCTGCTGTCTCTAGGTTCTGCAATTTGAGCACCACTTGAACACCATTGCATTGACAAATTCACCACCAGTCAATTGCAAAAGACAGCTTGACTTGGAATCACTTGCATGCTGCAGTGATTTAACCCCATCAAACAACAACTGCCTATCCCAGGTTCTTGGGAAGGACTTGATAGGCAAACAAGAATGCCAAATCTAGTCTGAGCATCTGACAGTGCAACAAACCAAAATATAATAAAGATCCTACTCTTTTGTATGTGAAAAGTATATTTGATATTTCTTCTTTGCTGCAATTTTTATCAACATATGCTAAAATGTATCTATTTCTAGGGAATATATTCCAATGTATTAGTTTTATTTATTTATTTATTTATTTATTTATTTATTTATTTATTTATTTATTTATTT
>NW_020718126.1:0-25134 GCF_900518725.1 Notechis scutatus
CTACGTAGGATTAGGTTAACAACTCTTAATGCCTTTTTGGCTATGTAGTTGCAGTGGGCTCTAGCACTTAGATCATTAGAGGTGAGTATTCCAAGGTCCTTTACAGAGCTTGGGTCATCAACAAGATCTTGACTATTCAGCTTGTATTTTATTTTCTGATTTTTTTTGCCAATATGTAAGACAGAGCATTTATTTGTTGAGATTTGAAGTTGCCATTTGTTTGACCATTCTGATACATAGTCAAGATCTTTTTGTAGGGTAGCAGTATTGTCTGTGGTATTGAACAGCTTTACATCATCAGCGAAGAGAACGCAATTGCTCTTAATATGATCACAGAGGTCGTTTATGTAGAGTATGAAGAGAGTTGGTCCTAGAACACTGCCCTGGGGGACACCACTATTGACAGGTACTGGATTTGATAGAACGCTCCCGATTTTGACCATTTGTTGTCTGTTTGACAGGAATGCTTCTATCCAGTTATTCAGTTGTCCAGAGATACCATAGGATTTTATTTTTAGGAGTAGTTTGTCGTGTACCACTGAATCAAAGGCTTTACAGAAGTCTATGTAGATTGCGTCAATTGCTTTGCCCTGGTCGAGTTGTGTCATCCATATGTTTTTGCAGTGTAAGAGTTGCAGATTACAGGATAGTTTTTTTCTGAAACCAAATTGTTTATTGGAGAGTAGGTTGTTTGTCTCTAAGTGGAGGATGATGGCTTGGTTAATAATTGATTCCATGACTTTACAGGTGACGCAGCATAAGGAGATTGGTCTGTAATTTTCAACTAGGCTTGGGTCTCCCTTTTTGAAGATGGGGATGACTGTGGCTTGTGACCATAGGTTAGGCAAGGAGCTGGTCCTGAAAGATTTTTCAAAGATTATGCTTAGAGGTTTGGCTATGGCAGTGGATAGCTTTCTTAAGAAGTAGGCACATATTCCATCCGGTCCAATAGATAGAGATGGTTTTAGATTGCATAGTGATTTTTCGACATTGTCTTCTGTGAAATCGATATGTATTAGATCATTGTTGTTATCTGTGGTACGGCTAGGAAATACTGGGCATGATCCATTGCTGTTTACAAATACTGAGCCGAAGAATGTGTTAAAGATGTTGGCTTTAATGGTGTCGTCGTTGCAGTCTTTACCATCAGGTCCTATCAAGGGAGGGATGGACCTTGAGTGTTTTAGTTTGTTGTTTACAAAATTGTAAAAAGCTCGGGTGGAATTGGTGCTTAGAAGGTTTTCCTCTTGTTTAATGTGATAATTGGTGCATTCAGTCTTTATCTGGTGACATAAATTTTTGTGTCGGTTTTTGAAATTGGCAACGTGACCAGATTTGTTTTTCCGCCAGAGTGATCTCTTTTTGGATTGAAGTTTCCTTATTGATATGGGTAATCTGCTTTTTTGTTTTGTTTTGGGAGTTGTTGTTGGAACATATAGTTTGATGACTCTTTTGACTTCAAGTAAAAATATGTTATAATGGTCTTCAACGGTATTGCATCCAGTGAATAGAGATTGCCAATCAAGGGATGAGAGATCGTTGTCTATAAGATCATAGTTGCCTTTTTTGAAGTTACAATTGGGGATTACATCATTGTGGTGATTTTTGTGTGGATGTATGTTGAGACAAAAGTCAATCATATTGTGGTCACTACTGGAAAAGAGTTCTTTAGTTTGTATTCCGTAAATTAGGTTCAAACTGTTGCAGAAGATGAGATTGAGGCATTTGTTTAGTCTAGTGTTGTTGATTACTAGTTGTTCCAGTCCCAGATTTGTAATAGCATTGTAGAAGGTTGTGTGTATGATTTCAGTTGTACAATCATTTAGGGTCCAGTCAATGTGAGGTAGATTGAAATCACCAAGAAGGATAAAAGGGTATGGGCAGGATGCAGCCCATGTTAGTAATGTATTTAGCTTGTTTACATGTTCGATGTCATAATCAGGTGCTCTGTAACATAGTAAGAATCGAATTGTGATATTTGAGGATAGTTCACAGGTGATGGTTTCAGGAAGGGCAAGCTCCTGGGTAACTTGGATATTTTTTAGATGTAAGGATTTTTTATAGAATATAGCAACACCACCTCCTCGACGATTTTCATGATCTGATCTGTAAACATGATAGTCTCTTACTGTGGTAATGGAGTCGGGGAGAGATGCATTGAGCCATGTTTCACAGACAAATATAATGTCGAAGTTAGCCATATTTAGGAGGAAGAGAAATTCAGGTGTTTTATTCACGAGGCTTCTTGCATTGAGTAGTTTGCATTTAAGGCCGGCAGTAGTTGGAATTGAGGTAGTTGGGGGCATGCGTGCCTAGTCTTGGGTGATGGTGGATGGGTTGAGGTAGGGTTGTGGTTGAGGGTAAAAGCTGAGTATTGGGTTGCATGGCTTACTTTTGATACAGTCAGCATGGTAGTCAATGTACAGGTCCTTCTCTCCATTGTCTAGACAGTTTTTAAGTTCGATGCGGAGTACACGGGAGCGGGCACGTTGCTGTATGGTTAGGTCAGGGCGGCAACGGAGGTTCTTATGGTTGGTGTTGGTTTTGGCTAGTGAGTTTATAGTATAAATGAATTTACGTTTGCTTGATTCATTTTTGCAAATGACCCTGCACAAGCGTGGGGCCACAGAGCCGTCTCTATTTTTGAGCTCTCGGTCGATGCGGGAAATGTCAAGTATTTCATCAGCGGAGATGGTTGATGCTTGATAATTTCTGATGATGTTTCGGACAGTTGTGATGTCATCATTGACATTGATGTCTTCTAGACCAAATAAGATGGCGTTTGGACGTTTCCGTTCACGCTCAACGGCTTCTCTGATGAGGATTGGGATATCAATATTTGTCTGGGTTGTGTTTATTTGTGGATTGGGTTTTGGATTGGATTGTGGTTGTTTGGTAGAGATGTGGTTTGTAGCTATTGGATGTTCAGGTTTTTGCGTTGTGTCTTTTTTTTCAAGGTTGGATATTCTTTCTTTTACGGCATCCAGGGATGCTACTATGATGTTGAGGGATGTTTTAATGGTTTCGATGGTAGGGGATGTTTCAATGGTTTCGATGGTATCAACTCTTTCAGACAGATCCAGTTTGGGTCTGCATGATTTGCAGAAATATGGAAACTCATTGGATGATTTTAGGTATTGAATCATCTGCTCAGGTAATCCCAAGCAGTCATGATGAGTGTATTTTTTACACAGAGAACATTTGATGGAGTTTTCATTATCCTTTAGATTTTTGTAGCATTTAAGGCATGTGCAGGAGTCTTGTGGTTCATTGGTGGGGATCATCTTCTCTTTAGGTTGTGGTTTGACGTAGGATTTTCTTTTTGGCATGGTAGGATTTTTAAAATAGTACGTTGATTGATTTAATTAAAGGAACAATTTTGGGTAATCTATATAGCCAATATTACATCAAACAATCAATTGCAGTAATTTCTCAAGTCAGATAATATTCCTGAGCAACAATCAGCCTGTACAATTAATTACTCTAATCACTAATCAATTAATTACACTAATCATTAATCACACTGTTCATTTAAATTCACTAGATCAATGATTTTGCTATTCAATTAAATTACATGAATTTTGATCTTTTAAACTAGTCAGTAATCACACTATTTGCACTAAACACTCTAATCACACTAATCAATTAAAAACAATAAATCAGTTAAACCATTAATAAAATATTTTATAGAAATGGATTATCTAATCGTTGATATAGGTGATGAGGTAGAAAAGTTGTAAGATTTGAGGTAATGAGGTAGTATTAAGAGTCTGCAAGGAACGGGTTAATTGTTTAACTGGCAGCTGAATGGGAGGAATTTATCGCTGTTTGAATAGCAGATCGCTATTACTCTGTAAACAGGAAGTTGTAACACAATGATCCAAGGGTTTTTATCTGAGTGAAGGAAAGATTGAACAGCTCACAGGAAACTATTTGTTTTTGTTTTCCCTTGATGAATGAGATGGCCCTCGCCCGCTTGCCTTTGCACCTCCGGGCTGTCTGTTTGCGCTCTTTCGCGGGTCATGAGAACGCTCGCTCCGTGCCCCGAACGAATCTTTGTATCTTTGTCTTCTCTTACTTTTCCCTTCTCTCGTGACGATCGAGGATGCTCTATCCACCGTCCCGTTTATCTCTAATTACTTCTTAGTCCAGGTTTCTTCAGCTTTCACGTGGGCCAATATTGTTTTGAAAGGCCAGCAATCCGCCAAACGTTTACTCTAAACTAGTTCTATTTGAGTCTAAGTCCCGAGGGCGCCAAGCAAGAGGCCCCGTCGGGCTATCTAGGCGAAGTTCGCCTGATGCCGCCGTTTCCCTCACCGTCTTCCTGCCCCGCCGATCACGGGCGCCGCCATCCGATCACGGGCGCCGCCATCCGAGGCAGATTCTTGGGGCGCTGATACATTCAAATTTCCTCTGTCTCAATCTTTTCTACCTTATTCATATTTGGGTCTGGGCCTGTCTTCCTCTCTTGTTGTCACTACTAATTGGTTACTCTTATCACAACCTACAAATCAGAACTTTTGACATGAAGTGCTCCACACACATTTAAATCCATCAGGTTCTTTCATCTATAATGAAATGAAATGAATCCTGAAGTCTCATTTTACGGAGTTCTGGATTTTGGAAGGTGACTACAGAAATTCAGCTGCCCTACTTGAACATTGCAAAGCAAGAATTCAATTTAAACAAATGTGAAGCAACTCATTCTATGAATAATTAAAAAAATAATGTCTATCTTCATGTTTATATGGATAAGCCCGTAAATTACTAAAAAATAACCAAGATAATGATTACTATAAAACATGGAATTGCTGGTATGAAAAGGCAATATTTGACAACTGGATAAGTTATGAAATTATGGAAGACGTGCATTTAATCATAAAGTATTTTGTGAAATTAAAGCATTAAAGGAACGAGGTAGGTCCACTCTGAAGTTAAATATTCATGTATTATTTTGACTGTGTATTTTGTGGGCATCCAACAAATTGTGCTTTCTAAACCATTTTTAACCATTTTAGTCTTCTGAGCTTTAATACTCATGCTAGATAGAAATTCCCTGAGGATTCTGAAAAAAACAAAAACAATACCAAAAAGGAATAGCATTTTCTCCTTTACTACCATGGAAGAAATCTGAAAATTAAACTTCAGGATAATCTTTCTGTTGTAGAGCGGCGGAAATAACCTGAGGCAAAACTCAGAGCGAACTTCAGCTGTAACTTTATTGACATGATAAAGGGTTGCTGCGGCTGCCGCGCTAACAAGGCAGCCAGCTGGTGGGCAACAGCTGATGCTGTTTTACAGCTCCTTTTATAGCCAGCTGTCAAACGGCATCAGCCAATAGGAACGGTCTGTGTTCCCCGTAGAAACACGGACCGGAGACTTCGGATTAGTTCATTGTGAATGCTACACTCCTTTCCCCCAGAACGGAGCATGCATAGTCTTTAAGAAAGGCCCGGCGCTTGCGCAGGCAGCCGGATCGTTTCAGTTCTGGTGAAGCTGCTGCTGGAAGGAAGTCCTCCACTTGCTGGGCAACTTCTGGAGCCGAAGAAACTGGTGTCTCGGATTCAGGCGACTCTGGGCAAGGGACCGATGGCAGTTCAGGTTGGCTTGCATGCTTGTTGGGTCTAAGGGAAGTTTCTGTGTGTGCCGGCAGTTCCTTTTCTTTCGGGACATAACGAGGGCCATCTGTATCCGCACTCCAGCATCTTCTAAGTTGGTCGATATGTCGGCACCAGATACGCCCATCTTGCAGCAGGACCCTGTAAGACTTAGGAACCGTTACTGCCACAATTCGCCTTGGCATCCACAAGGGGTGACCCGCATAGTTCCGGGCATATACCCTGTCATGCTCAGTGAACTCCCTTGTCTGGCTTTCTGACCCTAGGTGGGTGACTCGGGCATAATGCAGATGGAGTCTGTCTAGGGTTGTCCTCAGACGTCTACCCATGAGGAGCTCAGCTGGAGACTTATTAGTGGTGGCACAGGGGGTTGTGTGTTGGGTCAAGAGGTACCTGGCAAGTCTAGAGTGCCAGTCTATAGGCCCAAACCTTTCCAGGGCCTCCTTAACTGACCTGACTGCCCTTTCAGCCAGGTCATTACTGGCAGGATGAAAAGGAGCTGTAAGGGCGTGCCTTATTCCTAGGTTGGCTAGGAAGACCTCAAACTCACAGGAAGTAAACTGGGGGCCGTTATCAGACACAATGGTGTCAGGGAGGCCATGGGTAGTGAATATCCTTGTTAGAGCCTTAGTGACCACTTGTGAAGTTGTGGTGGTCATCAAGGCCAGATCTATCCATTTTGAAAAAGAATCCACCATTACCAGGAATGTACGCCCATGAACGGGGCCAGCTAGATCAATATGCACCTGGGACCAAGGGGCCCCAGAATCTTTCCACTTGCCTGGAGTAGATGTGGGTAGAGCAGGTCTGGTGGCCTGGCATGGCTGACAAGCGTTCACCCAGCTTGTAATTTGAGCATCCATGCCTGGCCACCATACATAACTGCGAGCCAGGGCCTTCATTCTGACAATGCCAGGATGGCCTTCATGCAGGACCTGTAAAACTGAGTTTTGCAACTGGGAAGGGATAACTACCCTAGTTCCCCAAAGTAAAAAGCCTTGCAAAGAAGATAGTTCTTGCTGGCGAATTTTGAAGGGCAGGAATTTGGGGGCATAAGGAATTGCTGGCCACCCCCTTCCTACCCAGTCCAGAACTTGGGCGATTACCTTGTCCCTAGAAGAGTGGGCAGCGATATCAAGGGCAGTGATGGGGAGTTTGAGATCATTGATCTGGAAAACAGCATTAGTTGGTGCAGGATCTTCTACAGGAACAGGCAGTGGGCAGCGACTGAAAGCATCAGCGTGGCACAGACTCTTGCTAGGACAATGAACCAGCGTATCGGAATAGGCAGCCAGAAATAAAGTCCACCTGGTCATTCTTGGAGACAAAATCTGAGGAGTTTGTTTTTCGCCAGACAGAAGGCCTAACAGAGGCTTGTGATCCGTGATCAACTCGAAATGGTGTCCATATAGAAACTCATGAAATTTTTTGACAGAAGCAACTGCAGCCAAAGCCTCCTTGTCAATTTGGCTGTAATTGCGCTCGGCTGGGGAAAAGGTTCTGGAGAAAAAGGCAATGGGTGCCTCAGAACCGTTAGGCAGTCTATGACTTAAAACAGCTCCTATGCCAAAAGGAGAAGCGTCTGCAGCTAGAACTAAAGACAATTGTTCATTAAATTGTATCAGGACAGCATTGGATGTAAGTAATGATTTGACAGCATGGAAGGCATGGGCTTCCCTAGGTCCCCAGTGCCAGGGGGATTGCTTGTCCAAGAGTCTGTGCAGAGGCTCTGCAACGGAAGCTTTGTGAGGCAAGAATGAAGCATAAAATTTAAGATGTCCTAAGAAGGCCTGGAGTTCAGTCTTGTTAGTAGGCGTGGGTGCCTCGTGGATAGCCCTTAACCCTTAACTCGATTGGGTGTATACCAGAGCCGTCAATTCTGTATCCCAAAAATTCTACCTGTGTGGTGGCAATAGTGCACTTGTCTTTCTTTAACTTAAGACCATGCTGTCTGAAACGATCGAGGACTGCTCTGACTCTTTGCAGTAACTGAGGCTTGTCAATTGCAGATATTAAAATGTCATCAAAGTAGGGAACTACGCCCAATAGTCCTTGGAGAAGTCTTTCCATTAAGGATTGGAAAATCCCAGGGGCTACTCTTACGCCAAATTGGAGGTGCCTGCATTTGAAAGTGCCCCTGTGCATTACTATAGTCTGCAGTTCAGCAGCTGTGTCATCAACAGGGAACTGTTGATAGGCCTGTGACATGTCTAATTTAGCGAAAATGGTTCCTGGCTCAAAAGAATGTAGGAGGTGCTGGATAACAGGGACTGGATAGGCACTGATTTGTAAATATCTGTTCAATGATGTTTTGTAATCAGCGCAGATTCTCACGTTACCGTCTTTCTTTAGGGGTGTAACTATTGGGGTTTCCCATTTTTGCGAATTCCACAGGCTCCAATACACCTTGTTTGTTTGTCCAGCTCAATGTCTAATTTGGGGCGGATTGCAAATGGTACCCTTCGAGGCTTTAAACGGATTGGTACTGCCTGAGGGTCCAAGTTGAATGATATTGGGGTTCCTGAATAACAACCCAGCCCCTCGCTGAACACATCAGCATAGTCCTTAAACAAGGTAACCACTTCAACATTTGAAATAGAGTGGATTCCGGTTACATGCAGGCCAAGAGCAGGGAACCAGTCTAATCCCAACAGGCTAGGGAGGGCACCATCCACTACCACTAAAGGCAAGTGACCTTTAAAATTTTGGAATTGTACAAAAAACTTGCCTTTTCTGAGGACTGGCATGGTTCTGCCTTGGTAGTCATGTAGGGTCAACTGGCAGTCGAGAAGCTTCTTCTTGGCCATTCTGGGAAGTAGCTTTTTTAGGGTGCTCCAGAAGATGATGGATAGTGCTGAGCCTGTGTCAACTTCCATCCTGCAAGGTTTACCTTCTATAGAAACAAAAATACTAATTTTGTTAGAGCCTTTGTTCATCTGCTTGGCGTGATAGCAGGTAAAACAGTCTTCAACTTGTTTTTGGAAATATTGGGTTGTCTGAGGCTTTTGGGCAAAAGTCTTTCCTGCTTGACAGACCCTGGCTAAATGACCCTTCCTTTGGCATTTTAGACAAGTGGCATTCCTGAACTTGCAGGATGCCCTGAGGTGGTTTCCCCCACAGCTTAGACAAATGGGCTGATGCCGGGGAGGTAGAATGGGGTTTGGCCTGATTTCCCCTTGACTGTTTTTTTGCTGCCTGAGGCGATTTACATCCTTAGCCCCTTCAGAGCCTTTTTCTAAGGAGGCTTCATCGTAATGGATGGCTGAGCTACACTGGCTAATTGGATTTCCTTGAATTTCCGCTGCAGAAAGTGCGGATAGTTCAGCAGCTTGAGACTCTTCAATAGTTATTTTAAGGGTTAAATCTCTTTTAGCCAATAGACGCCTTTGTAGCCTTAAATCCCTGACTCCACAATCTATTTGGTCTAATAGCATGTCCTCCAGATAGTCTCTAAACCCACAATGCAAAGTGGCTGCTCTTAGGGCAGCCATGTATTCACTAATAGTTTCTCCCTCAGCTTGAATCCGTCTCCTAAAGGACTCCTGTAGGACTCCCATGTTTCAGCTGTCGGTCTGAAAGGCGGGAATGCAGGGTTTGAAGTCATCTCGCTTCAGCGGTGCCGTCTCTTCCAAAGGAAAGTTGAATTTTGCACTCGCGAATAGTGACTGTAGCTCTTTAAATGACAATCAGCTCATAGTGACTTCGGCTCTTTTTGTAGTGACTTTGCTCAGCGATTCTTTGCCTGGTTGCCTCTTATTGGTATCCCATCCACATTGCCAGTGTTGTAGAGAGGCAGAAATAACCTGAGGCAAAACTCGGAGTGAACTTCAGCTGTAACTTTATTGACATGATAAAGGGTTGCTGCGGCTGCCGCGCTAACAAGGCAGCCAGCTGGTGGGCAACAGCTGATGCCGTTTTACAGCTCCTTTAATAGCCGGCTCTCAAACGGCATCAGCCAATAGGAACGGTCCGTGTTCCCACACGAAACTCCATGGCTTATGGGTGAGGCTGTGGGAGGGAATAAATAAATTCTAAATAGATATTGTCTAATTTTGAAGGAATTATAATTGTTATTTCTGTATTTGTTTCCTAAAAAACTCTCTAGAAAATTCCACCTCTTAGAAGAGTACAATCCTCCCTTTGAAACAGAAAAGTTTTATTTTTTTAAAAAAAAATCAGCTTTTGTCCTCAGAAAAAGTGTCCAAGTAGTTAAAATCCTCGATGAAATGAGAAAAAAATAATAATAGTAAAGGGGTGTTTTATCACATCTGCAAAAAAAAAAAAAATAGACATTAAATATGTACACTAATCCAGAGGATTTTGAGGGTAAAGCTACAACTGAAAGCAGAAACTTCTCTCTTGAACTAATAGACAGGCAATTAGAAAAAAAGAACTCATTAAACTTTTCTTTTATATATGATAACTGCCAAGAAGGCTAAATTGAACTTGTTGGCTGTTTACAAAATTTGCATGAAACAGAAAAACATGCAGTCATGATTCGTGGTTTTGATGATTAAACATAATGGATAATAGAAAAACACGAGCTCTTTTTTGTAACCAGAGTTAGTATTATAAATATACTTATATTTGCTGCAGAAGAAATGCCAAGATCCTTTTTTTCTGTTTCTTTTCAGTCTCATCATTTTGAACATTAAAATTTCCTTCCTTCCTTCCTTCCTTCCTTCCTTCCTTCCTTCCTTCCTTCCTTCCTTCCTTCCTTCCTTCCTTCATCCCCACTCCCGGCCTCTAACTCTCCCTCCCTCCCTCCCTTTCCTCCTTCCTTCTTTCTATCCTTCCTTTTACAAAGTGGTTTTTTATTATGTTATATTCTAAAAAAAATTGAAAACTTTTTAAAATTGCTATCATCATCATCATCATCATCATCATCATCATCATCATCATCATCATCATCATCATCAATTTTTATGGCTATCCATCTTGGCAAATCAACTCTGGGCAAGTAACAACTGACAAAAACAGCCACATAAAATAGAATCTAAAACCAAAATGATCTTGGTGTGCATTCAGTTCTTTTTGGCATTCTTCAAAAGTTCATATTAAATTGGGAAAATGTTTAAAACCTTTCCTGAACTGAGACGTGTGGCTTTTTTCATAATTTTTAACATGTCTCTTTCAAATGTTCTTAGCGCTCGTTCATTATTTGTTCCCTTGAATCTCTTTTGTACAAGGCTTTGTTTTCATTACTCCAACTTAAAGGTTGCTTTCACTTTTCCTAAAACTGAAAAGTTATAAAGTTAAATCAACACAGTAGAGAGTATTCAGGAAAACTGGAAAGCAAATTCATTAGTGAGTTCTTTTATCTCAACCAATATGTAAATCAAGTCACAATTTCCCCCTTAAAAGAGCCAATTGGTTTTCCTTTTCAGGCTACACCCACCAAGACAAAGTTGGTGCACTTTCCTGAATCCTTTCTCATCAACTCCCCACCATTCATTGCACAGAGCAAAAATGCTTCTGTGGCTAAACTTGGTGTTCTTACTGGCATTCCTCCATGGTAATTGTTTCTTCCCTATTCAGCTTCCTTCCATTTTAATTCTTGTATACAGAACAGATTACTGATACACCTTTCTTTTCAGGTGCCAAGTCTCAAGTCCAGTTGGTGGAGTCTGGAGGGGATGTGAGAAGACCTGGAGAGTCCCTCCGTCTCTCCTGCCAAGCCTCTGGGTTCACCCTCAGCGGCTATAACATGCCCTGGGTGAGACAGGCACCAGGGAAAGGACTGGAATGGGTGGCCTGGATAACTACTAGTTCAAGTACTTACTACTCAGACAGAGTCAAGGGCCACTTCACCATCTCCAGGGACGATGCCAAAAGCCAGCTGTATCTGCAAATGAACAGCCTCAAAAGAGAGGACACGGCAGTCTATTACTGTGCAAGACACACAGTGAGAGGAAATGAATCTGAAGCTAAACAAAAACCTTCAGAGCAGCTCTTCAACTTGATTCATCCCCAGATCCTGGATTGGCTAATTAAGATTCAGCAGCATATAGTGAAATTTTTAGGATTCTTTTGTCTTGGGTATCCTGGAAGAAAGTATCCTGAAAGACCATGAAGATTGAGGAAAAGGGCTTCAAAATTCCCATTTTTCCTTCCCTGTTTGTAAAGTATTCTGACTTCTGAGAAAATAAAACAAATATAATTTTCTCCTTTACTAATGATGGCAGAAATCTGAAAAGGAAACTTCGGGATAAACTTTCTAAATATCCAAACTGCCATTCACATATTAAGGAAACTTGTGGACCTAAAGAATCTCCTCAGTGAATTAGAAAAATGTGTCTTTTCCTCACTATGGACACCAGGGGGCAGTGTTGACACAAAAGCCACTATCTATGGTTTATGGGTGAGGGGAGGGGAGGGAATAAAGAAATTCTAAATAGATATTGTCTAATTTTGGGGCAGTGATAATTGTTATTTCTGTGTTTGTTCCCTGAAAATCTCTCAAGAAAATTCCAACTCTCAGGAGGCTACTATCCACCCTGTGATACAGAAAAGGTTTATTTAAAAAAGGATGTGTATTATTTCTGTTTTTGTCATCAGAAAAACTGTCCAGATAGTTTGAAAAATAATAATATGAAAAATAATAATGAAATGAAAAATAATAATGAAATGAAAAATAATAATAATAAAATAAAATAAAGGGATTTTATGTCAGGTTTTGGTGAACATGCAAAAAAAAAAAAAGCTACAAGAATTGGACATCAAATATGTACACTAATCCAGAAGACTTTGGGGGTAAAGCTACAATTGAAAGCAGAAAATTTTCTCTTTCAACTAATAGAGAAGCAACTAGAAAAAAGAACTCATAAAACTTTGCTTTTATATATTATACCTGCTGGGAGAATATTATATCCTTATAAATGGAAAAACTCAATGCCACCCAAAAAGGAGCGATCGGAGGTGAAGATGATGGAATCTGCAGAGAAGGCTAAACAATTTTTTTTAGGTTAGAAAATTATTTATAAACTTTTCATGAAAGCAAACAATCAAAATTTGTGGATCTGATGATTGGTTAAAAATAGATAATAGAAAAACATGAGCTCTTTTTTGTCATCATTATTAATATTATAAATAAGTACTTATATTTGTAGCAGGAGAAATACCAAGATCTTTTATCTGTTTTTTAAAGTCTCGTTCTGAACTTCAGTTTCCTTCCTTTCTTCTTTCCGTCCTTCCTTCCTTCTTTCCTTCCTCCCTCCCTCCCTTCCCACTTTCCTTTCACAAAGTCGTTTATTATATATAATATAGATAACAATATATTCTACACTGTTTTTGACAACTTTTTAAAATTGCAATTGTTTTTATGATTACTTTTGTCATTATTGTTGTTTCAATTTTTATGGGTGTCCATCTTGTCGAATCAACTCTGGGCAAGTATCAACTGACAAAAACACCACACAAAATAGCATCTAAAACAAAAATGATCTTGGTCTGCATTCAGTTCTTTTTGGGATTCTTCAAATATTCATATTAAATGGGAAAATGTGTAAAACGTTTCCCAAACTTCGATGTGAAGCTCTTTTCATGTTTTCTACCATGCCACTTTCAAATGTTCTTAGTGCTGGTTCATCATTTGTTCCCTTAAATCACCTTTTCCTTGCTTTTATTACTCTAACTTAAAGGTTGCTTTCACTTTTCCTAAAACTGAAGTTATAACATTAAATCAACACTGTAGGCAGTCTGCAAGAAAACTATAAGATGAATGCACTGGTGAGTTCTTTTATCACAACCATTATGTAAATCAAGTCACAATTTCCTCCTTAAAAAAGCCAGTCAGTTCCTCCTTAAAAAAGCCAGTCAGTTTTCCTTTTCAGGTTACACCCACCAACACAAAAGGCATTCTTTTTGGTCAACTCCCCATCATTCAAAGCACAGAGCAAAAATGCTTCTGTGGCTAAACTTGGTGTCCTTACTGGCATTCCTCCATGATAATTGTTTCTTCCCTATTCAGCTTCCTTCCATTTTAATTATTGTATACAGGACAGATTACTGATACACCTTTCTTTTCAGGTGCCAAGTCTCAAGTCCAGTTGGTGGAGTCTGGAGGGGATGTTAGAAGACCTGGGGAGTCCCTCCGTCTCTCCTGCCAAGCCTCTGGGTTCACCTTCAGCAGCTCTTACATGTACTGGGTGAGAGAGGAACCAGGGAAAGGACTGGAATGGGTGGCAAGGATTGGAACATCATCATCTCCGATTAGCTATTCATACAAAGTCAAAGGATGTTTCACCATCTCCAGGGATGATTCCCGCAGCCAGGTGCATTTGCAAATGAACAATCTTAAAGTGGAGGACACGGCAGTTTATTACTGTGCAAGAGACACAGTGAGAGGAAGTGAATCTGATGCCAAACAAGAACCTTCTTGTTGTGAATCAATAAAAGTGAATAACCTAAATGCAAATTAGGGGTTGAAAACCTGCACACTTGATTGGTCCTTATACAACAACTTGGGATTGGGCCAGAACCAGTCCCTGATTGGCCACTTTTGGGACTGTTCTTATTGGTTAGTAGTTTGAACTTGTTGCACATTTTCATTGGTTAATAGAGCAGCAGCTAACCCTATAAAAGGGTTACTGCTGCCCATAGCATAGCTCTGTTATGTTCTATCACTTTATTAAAGAGTTGAAGTCACTGGTCAGATGTCTGGTCTCCCTTATTCTCCATACTTAACACTGGCGACGAAGGTGGGATCCGGAGACCGAAGAGCTGACTAACCTACAGAGCAACTAACAGAGCACGTGGTCGAACACGCACCATCAACGGCAACATGGCCAGCGGTGCTGCACCACCCGCTCCATTCAACCCAGAAACCAAAGACTGGGAGGCCTACATGGATCGGTTCCAGATGTTTCTGGAAACCAACAATTTGAAAGATGCGACAACCGGCAAAAAAAGAGCTATCTTTCTAACTCATTGTGGACCAACCGTGTTTAAAATGGCAAAGTCACTTGCCAAGCCAGCAGAGGTAAAAGAAATGGACTGGGACGTCCTCGAGCCGTTACTACGGGCTCACTACGCGCCCCCTGTACCAACCCTAGTAAGAAGACACGAATATTACCAGAGGGACGAACGGAAGGGCGAAAGCCTTGCCAATTACATCGCGGACCTCCGGAACCTAGGAGGCCTCTGCAGGTTCGCAGACTTAGAAGAAGCCCTCCGGGACCGCCTGGTTCTGGGCCTAGAAGACGGCGCTATCCAGAGCAAAATTATGGCTAAGGGGGACATCAGCCTCACCGATGCCCTTAAAGAAGCCTCGGCAGCGGAGGCAACAAAGAAGTCGGCAGCCCAAATGCGCCGCACCAACGCACCGCTACGTAAACTTGCCACTGATACCTCGCCTCGCTCAGAGAGACACCCGGTATCAACTCACCACGAAGACCTAGAGTCCCCGTCCAATAGCGATGAGGAAGAGGTCAACCGACTTCGAACGGAGAGAGACCAGTCCACACAACACTCATTTCGACCGTGTGCCGGCTGTGGAGCAAATCACCCGCGATCCGGCTGCAAATTCCTTGACGCACTTTGCCGCCATTGCGGGAGACGCGGTCACATCGCAAAGGTTTGCAGAAGCAAACAGAACTCCAAACCCCGACAGGCCGAATTCCAGTCTTCAGGATTCTTCGGCACACACCGAGAAAAATTAAACCACTCCTACAGAAACAAACCGCCCACCACTTCCACCAGGCGTGAAGAAACCCGGCGGGAAGAGACCCACCAAACAATCACCATAGGCCACACTACATCCCTTGATGCCGGGAAAATCCGAGTAAAGGTCGCCATCGAAAACAAACCTTGCGTGATGGAGGTAGACTCGGGATCTTCCCTCTCGATGGTGTCATGGAAAACGCTCCAACAGCTCCTTCCAACGATTCGCCGCCAAGACCTTAACCCTCAAGGGGTTATACTCAAAGACTATCAGGGCAACCGAATTCCCGTTGTCGGGTCCCGCAGATTCCAGGTCTCATTCAAGGACCGCACCGTCGCACTACCACTGACTGTCGTGGATCGAGACAGGCTTAGTCTTCTAGGCCTCCAATGGTTCAGGCCGCTCGGAATCACTGTAGCCGGAGTCCACAAGGCCGAAAGCGTCGATTGGGAGGAAGCACTCGTGCAAGAATTCCAAGACGTTTTCGCAAACGGACTAGGCAAGTATAAGGGGACCCCAATCTCGTTTAACTTGAACCCTGAAATAGCACCCATCCACCTTAAGCCGCGTCGGGTGCCGTTCGCCTTAAAGCCTAAAATCGACGAACAACTCGATAAGCTGATAGCGCAGGGCGTACTGGAACCCACCGACCACGGCCGTTGGGAAACCCCGATAGTGACGCCTATCAAGCCTGATGGGTCCCTAAGAATTTGCGGAGACTACCGGGCCACATTAAACCACGCACTGCAGCAAAGTGCTTATCCAGTACCGGTAGTGCAACATTTACTCCATTCTCTGGGCGGCGGAAAAGTTTTCGCCAAACTAGATTTAGCCCAGGCGTATCAACAATTGCCTTGTAGACCCAACCACAGCCGAGGCGCAAACGATCGTAACACATAGGGGCGCATTTAAATGCAACAGGCTCCAATTCGGGGTAAGCGTCGCCCCTGGAATCTTCCAGAGTTTAATGGAAAGGTTGTTACAAGGGATAAAAGGCGTTGTCCCATATTTCGACGATGTACTCATCGCCGCACCTAGCAAAGACATCCTAGAAAAACGAATCTGAGAGGTTTTACGAAGATTCCAAAATGCAGGCCTCAGAGTAAAAAAAGATAAATGCCACTTATGTACCGAAAAAGTAGAATTTTTGGGATATCTCCTGGACAGCCAAGGAATTCATCCCACCGAAGACAAATTACGAGCAATTAAAAAGGCACCCACTCCAAGGAACAAGGCAGACCTACAGGCGTTCCTTGGACTTATCAATTTCTATAATGTGTTTTTACCCCACAAAGCAACAGTAGCTGAACCATTGCATAGACTATTAGACAAAAAAAGCAACGTGGGTTTGGGGACAAAGGGAACAACATGCTTTCCAACAAGTAAAGAAATTGCTAACTTCTGATTCAGTACTTATGCAGTATAACGAGACTCTGCCGCTCACTATCACGTGTGATGCATCACCTTTTGGGGTTGGGGCAATTCTGGCCCACTTGTTACCAAACGGAGCGGAGGCCCCCATCGCGTTTTTTTCGCGAACCTTAGCTAAAGCTGAACGAAATTATAGTCAGCTGGGCAAAGAAGCTTTAGCTATTGTTGCTGCAGTGAAACGATTTCACGAATATGTTTATGGCCGTGCGTTTACAATAATCACTGATCATAAACCGCTACTGGGGATCATTGCGGGTAATAAACCAACCCCGTATATATTGTCCCCCAGAATGACCCGTTGGTCTGAATTCTTGGCGGCCTACAACTACACCTTGCAACACCGCCCGGGGAAATCGATTCTCCACGCCGATGCATTGAGCAGAACACCGCTCCCAGACGCTGTTTTGGATCCAGCCCCTACCCTCTCAACACTACAGATTGAAGCTCTACATGCACCACCCTTGACGGCTAGAGACATTGCTTTTGAAACAAAACGTGACCCAGTTCTGCAACACATACTATGCTGGGTTGAACGGGGGTGGCCGACGGCCCAAATTGCACCTGAATGGGCGCCCTTCAAAGCCCGCCAAACCGAGCTGTTTTCCCAAAAAGGCTGTATCTTGTGGGGCGATCGAGTCGTAGTCCCTGGCAAATTGCAACAGACTGTGTTGGCGGTATTGCATGAGGGACAGCCGGGCATTGTGCGGATGAAATCACTCGCACGCAGCTATGCTTGGTGGCCGGGAATCGACAAAAGAATTGAGGCCTGGGTCGCTACGTGCCAACGTTGCCAGGACGTCAGCAACGCCCCACCGAAAGCAAGCCCAACCGAATGGGAAACGCCGAGGGGACCGTGGTCCCGTATTCACACTTTCCTGATTACTGTCGACGCCTATTCTAACTGGCTCGAGATTCATCGAATGCACACAACTACAACTGACTCAGTTATTAATAAATTAAACAGACTATTTGCCACACATGGTTTCCGGACGTGTTGGTCTCGGACAACGGCCCACAGTTCACTGCATTGCCCTTTGAACAATATCTTGCTGATCGGGGCATCCACCATGCGCTAACCTCGCCCGCGCACCCTGCGGCGAATGGACGTGCAGAACGCATGGTACAATTTGTGAAAAAGACCCTGCACAAAATGGAATTTGGCAACATTGACGAGAAAATCAATCGAATTCTCTTATTGCAGCACATCACGCCCCACAGCGTGACCAACAAAACACCCACTGAACTTCTTATGGGGCGGAAAATACGATCGCACCTTGACCGGCTCCACCGGAAAAACCTTTCGGCTCCAGCAGCAAATGCCGGGAATTTAAGGTAGGCGATTTAATCTTTGCAAAAAACTTTTCCGGCGACCCGTTATGGATACCCGCAACCGTTACCCACCTCACCGGGCCTAGATCTTACCGCCTGCTAACAGACGATGGGAGGGTGTGGAAACGCCACATAGACCAGCTCCGATCGAGATTACCACCCAGCGGCCATGACTTCCCCGGTTCACCAACTCAAGGGGGAGGGAGTATCGAGGGAATTGACTTTGATACAACTAATAGCAGGTCAACGGGAGCCCTACAGCCCAGCGAAGCACCGGAATGTGAAGCGGGGAGGGAGTTGACGTCTTCAGAGAACTTTAATACGGGGGAAAACGAACTGCAAAACCCCGAAGAAACATGCAGTAGCAAAGACAACCACAGTGAATGCAGCACGGAATCGCCGTGCAGCGAAATAGAAGTTAACAAAGGTCATCCAAACGCTCCACCGGAACCGGACATTAGACAAAACCCGGTGGAGCCTCAGAAATCATCCAGGCAGACCAAACGGCCTGCCTATCTTGAGGATTTTATTACAGCTCCCCTCAAACGGAACCCAAGGGGGAGGGGTGTTGTGAATCAATAAAAGTGAATAACCTAAATGCAAATTAGGGGTTGAAAACCTGCACACTTGATTGGTCCTTATACAACAACTTGGGATTGGGCCAGAACCAGTCCCTGATTGGCCACTTTTGGGACTGTTCTTATTGGTTAGTAGTTTGAACTTGTTGCACATTTTCATTGGTTAATAGAGCAGCAGCTAACCCTATAAAAGGGTTACTGCTGCCCATAGCATAGCTCTGTTATGTTCTATCACTTTATTAAAGAGTTGAAGTCACTGGTCAGATGTCTGGTCTCCCTTATTCTCCATACTTAACACTTCTCATCAGAGAAGCTGTAGTAATTTATGAGTTTATGACAGAAAGTTGAATTTCTGTAACAGGAACAGCCAATAAATCTCCTTTGGAAGCTCAGGACCAACCCTGGCCTAAGTAGTGTGGAACTTGGTTAGCAGTTTGGTCGGAAGAAAAAAAAACCATCTATGGTCAGTAGATGAAACTGGGTCCTTTTTAAAAACTTGAAATGTATTTCAAGGCACAAATATGGATTGATATTCCACAATTCATCCTTGATATATTTTGCAGTTCAGTCCTTTCTGATTCTCAGTATTGACAATTCTCCTGAATCTAACTCCATTGTATATGTTGCTCTTTTTTCATTTCTACTATATAAATTAAGTTGATTCAATCCCCTTAATCCTGAACCTCTGGCTGAGTCAAGGGAGGGAAACACTGGTTATTGCAAACCTCCCCTTCCAGAAATTCTATGAGACTGAATGTTTTCGATTGTCTTCCTGCCTTGATAGCTTTTGCTACAACTTCATACCATATAAAATATGTGTTTTGACTTGGCTTACCTCCCAGTAACAATTGGGAGTGAGAACAATTGGAATCTCTCAATCACCTTGCTTAACAGGGAGATTTAAGTGGGGGGGAAAATGAAAAAAAAGTCTCATCTTGTAGGTTTGGATATGTGACCAGGTAAAACCAGTCCCAGAATGTCTACATTGGAAAGTAAGACATAGATTTATTCAAAAGTAATCCTTTCTATTGTTGTATATGCTGATAGTTAAACATGCCATTCTTGGCTTGGCCACGTGCTACTTTGGAGAAACAAATCTGGCAACCGAGAATAACCGAGGACAAAAAGAGACAGAAGTGCCAGGGAAAAGAGATTTCAGAAATGTTTGTCTATGCAGGGTCTTTCCCTATTTGCATCCCACATGGGACAAATAGTCCCTGTCAAAACTTCCCCCTTTTTTATTTTTGTTTTTTGCTCTATCTGTTCTCCTTGCCTGGTTTCATCTCACCCCATTCCTATGAACGAGATGGATATAAGTTTCCTCAGCAAAACTGGGGTTAAAACAGAATTTCCTTCTTTATTTCATTTTTTTTTCCAAAGGAAAAGGGGTGTTCACTCAGGCTTGGCCATGTGCTACTTTAGAGAAACAAATCTGGCAACAGAGAATAACCAAGAACAAAAAGAGACAGAAGTGCCAGGAAAAACAGATTTCAGAAATTAGCTTCAGGAGATACCTTAATGAAAATACTCAGTCATCTAGGTAGAGTTCTCAGGAGGTTGAGTCAAGGCACCTAGGCTTCTATTCTTTTTTTTTTTTTTTGGTTTGTTTGTTTGTTTGAAACATTTTGTCACTTATCCAAATAGCTTCTTCAAGACTGAAGAAGAAAAGAAGTCCAGGTGCCAATGACTCTACTTCCAGGGGCGGTGAGAGTTTTCAACTGAGTGAAGGATGAATGGATAATTTTTTCCCAAAACTATGATAAAAAAACCCTTCATCCTCCATCTAAAAACAGTTTTGGATCTTGAAGACATTTGGATTTGTTTCTTCACCTGATGTCCCAAAGTTGCTTTTTCAAGAGGCAATTGGACTTTCTGGTTTTTGGGGGGGAAAAAACAGATGTTTCACTTCTCATCCAAGAAACTTCTTTGGATCTTGTTGGATGAAAAGCTGAAGAAGCTTCTTGGATGAAAAGCAAAAGATCTTTTTTTAAAAACAGAAAGACCAGTTCCCTGTTGAAAAAAGCAGCTTTGGGACAACCATGACCTGGATGAGTGAGAATCTCCATAGATCTTCACTAGATCTTCCCTTTGAAGGTTATAGATGAAGCCATATCTCCAGTCCCTGAGCAAAGAGCATGATATAGAAGGGCTGTCTTCTTTATTCTAATCAGTATAGAGTTGCCCCTCATGGGAGTCTGACAACCAATCAGAATACAAGCTTCAATTCAAATCCCAAGAGCGGGTATAAAACCCAGGCACTCTCAGCACCTCAGCCCTTTTTCTTGATCTCTTCTTATTCACTCTGGAGCTCCAGGCCATGTGGTCCTGATATTAAACCTTCCAAACAGCCTCCATGTTTCCAGGGTCTTTTTCCCCACTTTGAACTGAACTCAGAAGGATATTTCTTACAACAGTAGAAATATGGATTGTGGGATTTGTTGTCTAGTTTTGAAATAAACAATCATCAGCCAAAACTCCTAAGAGAAAACAATGGTGATTTTATTTACTACTTTGTAAAGTGGGTGCAGCATGCTCACACAGCTACAGTGGACACACCTTAAATCATCAATATGGGTTTTTTTATATTCCCTATTGCCATTGCAATTTTACCTCCCACCTTTCCTCATTGGTTTAGTACTCAGGCTGTCGCAACCTATCCGAATGGCCTAAAGTGAATACATTATCTCCACCCCAATTATTTATCCCATTATTCTAATTCTATTGCCCTCTGCCCTTATTTACAAATTACTTTTTTATAGCTATAGTTTCTAGGGGTTGTCTCTGAAGTAACTATCATATCAGCAAATTCTGGTTAAAACTATTCTTAGCATAGCAGGGGCCTCTGATCCTAACTCCATACGGTCCCCAAGATTCAGCCTAACTCTTGAGATTAGAAATATACTAGCTGAATACCAGTACTTCACTACAAAACTATGTGGTTGGATTTAGTTTTTAGGGAGAAAAATAAGGGGGGGGGATTCTGCCTCTGCCTACCAGCATCCATCGGTATTCATCTGGCTAGCATCCTGTGAGAGTTGAGGGCTGTTTGGAACAGAATTTATTGTGTGAGCAAGAGGGTGACAGCAAGGGACTTCCGGTTTGAGTTCCTTTGCTGACAGACTGAAACCATGATCGTGTGCAGTTTCGATCCGTGCTCGCATCTGGGGTGCCCCAAGCCGGCTGGTTTTGGGGCTAAGCCACCCCATAGAGGTGGTGAAGAGGGGGAAGACTGCCAGCAGGGTTGAAGAGAGCTGCATCTCTCCTCCTCAGCTAGCCATTACTCCCTTTCCTGAAGGCGGTTGCAGCGGTAGTCAGAAATGGCCACCTCAAAGAAGAACTCGATCAGAAAAGAATGTGCAAGAGGAAGATAAGAGAAAGTTTTGGTTGACTGGGTTAAACTGCAAAAGCAACAATGTAAGGTACCCTGGAATTTAATCTATAAAAATTAACGTTGTTCCCAAATAATATTTTGAAGCAGCAATGGAGAGAGTGAAGGGAAAGGATTTGGTGTTTTTTTCTTCCCTTCCCTATACTGATAGCTAAGAGACTTAAGCAAGAAACTAAAAAAAAAATCCACTTTGATATCAATAGGCATTTAAGCTGAAAATAAAATGTCAAAGGGATAATAAAGATTTCTGGATACTTAAAAGCTTTAAAAAGCAGGAAAGGAGAGAAAAAGAATAAAAGGGCAGAATCTGGAAAAATGGAGGAGACTGCCTGCAACTAAAAGGAATTTACAGTGAAGCCTTAACAAGATTCCTAAAAGATACATTTTAACTGAAAATTGGCAACAAAATAATAGAACCCCAGGAAGAGAAAGTGGAAAGAAAAAGTAAGAAGAAACAGCTTTGGGTTATTTGGATTACTTGGTGATTTTTGGATTTTTGGATATTGAATTTAAATGACTAAAATCAATTGGGTGGCTGTTTAAAAGTGTTTAAAATGGCATCACTCTTAGAAGAACTGAAAATGGAACTTTAAAAATGGAAAGAAGATGCGCAAGAAGGGAGAGGTTCTTTTGGCTTCGTATTTCAATTCTTAGATATGGAGATCTGGAACTATGAGAAACAACAAGAAACCCTTGCAGAACAAGAAGATTGGGACAAAGAAGAAGCCATCTTTAATGATCAAGTAATTTTATGGGGGGGGGGGGAAGGAAAGGGGGGAAAGAGAATGAAAAGTTTAAGATTTGAAAAAACAACCAAAAGAAGAAGAATAGTTTGAAAAATCAGTATAATATTGAAAAGCAAAAGAAGAGGGGATTACAGAAGAGAGAATTAGAAGTAGAGAAACAAAGGGCTAAAAAGGGGAGAGAGAAGAAGAGGAGGAAGAAGGAATAAAAAGAAGTTATAAAAGACAGAAACAAGATATAGAGAAAAAGGGAAAAGGTATAAGAATTGAAAGTATAAGCCTGTTTAGAGATAATGGGTGAAAATTTAATTGTAAAAGGGATTCTGCAAAGGTACAGAAGATAGTATTGTTATATTACAAATAGAAATAATTTTAGAACATATGATTAAAATGATGGATAAAATATTTATCATAAAGTAGTGGAATGTTTGTTAATTAATAAATGAAATAAAGTGAATAAGAGAATTAAATTAGGAAAGGATGGGAACATTTTAATTATTATTAATGATTTATAAAATATAAGTGAAGAGAAATATAGGAAAAAAAAGAATTAATTCTGGAAAGTTTATAAGTGTTCCCAAGGAAGGATGATATTTAATTGAAAAGAAATGTTAAAGATGTTAAGATTTTAATGAATATTAATGATAGAATTGAATTGGAATGGAATGAGTTCTTTATTTACATAAATATATAATCTTTTTTAAAGAATATAGTGTGTATTTTAAGAATGTACCAAGCAGAATTCGATTGGAAGTTATGTATTACATTGAATGTTATAATCTTAAAGGTATACATTGAAGATTAAGTAAGAGTTGAATGGATAAAATTAAAAGATATCATACTCCAATTAGCCACTATAGGGGAAAATTTGTTAAATGAGAAAAGATAACATGAAATTGAAACAGGACAGACAAAAGTATAAATATAATGATTTGAATTGAGATGAGATAATCAAAATAAAGTTGAGAAAATTAAAAGAGGGGAAAAACTATGGAGAAAATGTAAAACAGTAATAAGATATGGAATAGAATACAAAAATGAGCATGAAATTGAGTTTGTGTCTGTATGAAGAAGAGATACCCCCCGGGACCATGATATTTTCAAAAAAAGATGTTTTATTTGGATTATGTTTTTTGGGGGGGGAAACCCAAATAATTTTTTTTTAAAAAAGGTGACAGCAAGGAGCCTGGGAATGGCTTAGCTCAACTGTTCTGTACTAAAGCTGCTTGGTGCTGTGAAACTGAAACTGAAACTCCTCTCCTCTGCTTGTGTTTTGCATTTGGAAAAGATTTCTTTCCAGATGGGGAGGGGGTGTGGAACTCCTTACCAGCAGAGCGTGTTAATAATAATATAGGAAATATTAATGCTCTGATAGTCATTTCAAAAAATACTTTCATAGTGAGCACCTAGAAACCAAGCGGAACATACGTGCCAAATTTCAAGTTTGAAGGCTTTACTGTTCTGGAGATTTTGTGATGATGCATGAGTAATATTGCACTTTTATATATATAGTTATAGTTTATTTTCTTTACAAGATAGCATGTCTTCTGCATTTTTGTAAAAACTATAAGTTCTGTTTCCCACAGGATTGATTGAAAGAAATCTTAAAAAGTGACTGCCCTGAGGGTCTCTTTTAACCAAGCAATATGTAAATCAGGACACAATTTTCCCTTTAAAGGAACCACAAGATTTCCCTTTTCAGGTGACACAAGATTCAATCCCTTTCCTGAAACCTTTTCCATCTCTTTATTTATTATAGGGCTAAAGTATAATAATAAAAAAATATTTTTCTATCAATTTCCCTCCATTCATTAGAGGAAGTAAAAATGATCCTGTAGCAAAACTTGTTCTTACTTGCTCTCCTCAGAGGTAGTGTATATTCAGCTTCTTTCATTTTAATTCTTGTCTATAAGGAGAGAGTTTACTGAAACTTCTTTCATTTTAGGGGTCCAATCTGATATCCAGTTGGTGGAGTCTGGAGGAGATGTGAAAAGACCTGGAGGTTCCCTCATCTCTTATGCCAAACCTCTGGTTTCAACTTCAATGTGTTCTGGATGAATTGGTTGAGATTAGTATCCAGGAAAAGGCCTGGAATGGATAGTCCGCATAACTACAGGTTTGCTTCCTTCTGTTTACTACCCAGATAAATTCAAGGGAGGCTTCACCATGTCTAGGGATGATTCTCGCACTCAGGTATATCTGCAGATGAACAATTTGAAACCAGAAGAGACAGCTATCTATTACTGTGCATGAGACACAGTGAGAGGAAATGATTCTGAAGTCTGTGAAGAACTGTCTCTGCTTCTGAGCAGCTTTCTGAAATGATTCAGTCATAGAATTTTGGATTTCTGTTCTATCTGAATTGTATTGCTTCCTTCTTTTATTA
>NW_020718127.1:0-25130 GCF_900518725.1 Notechis scutatus
AAAAGAACCAAGGAAAACTATTCTGATACATACTGAAAGGCTGCTACAATTTATTTATTTATTATGCCTAGGTATTTCATCATTAATTTTGATAAGACTAAAATTCTGAGAAGGCACAGTCAATATTTTTATTAGTGACTATTGAATAGCTCTAGATTAACCTTTTAGCAAAAGAAGGTACCAAGGGAAGGGGGGGGCACACCACAGAGCCTTTTCCTCCAACTCTCAGACCCTTAATTCTTTCATTGCCACACTCAATTTTAGCTTTCAGTCATTACTGAGTTTTAAGTCTTGTAAATTAAGCAATGGTAAGGGCAAGGGGCATCATTCTTGGGTTGTCCTTAAGGCATTGGTTGGCCTTAATTGGTCTTGCTACTACTCAATTAGCAAAATCTTGGAAACATCAAGGAGAAATGTGTGTGTTGTACGTGTGTGTGTGTGTCAAAGTCACTGTCCAGGGCAAAACCAAGACGAGCTGCTGAGAGAATGCTTGATGCAACAGCAGACATGGGAGGAAGATCAAGCAGGGAAAGTTCTGTGGCAAGACAGGACTC
This sequence comes from Notechis scutatus, assembly GCF_900518725.1. Next base: position 555 of record NW_020718127.1, read on the forward strand.
TGCATGACATGGACCATCGACAGATAGCTGACATGCTGACATTGGGAAATCTTATCAATGTTTGGAAAGGGCTGGACAGCACTGAGGCACTGATCATAGCAGCACAAGAACAGGCACTAAGCACCTCTACTGGGTTCTGGCTGCTCAGTCTCCAAGCTGGTATGCATCCCAAGAAGCAACCTGGTTAGGGACAAACATCCTATAAACATGGCCTACTAACTTCGAGCATCAAGTCTACATTGACGCTGCATTGAATACCGAGGTGGTCATAGGCGAGATAAACTCTGGCTCCTACGAACAACAGATGCTACTGTGAGAATCAGTTTTACTCTTTAGCTACAAAGCTTTCTATAACATGAAGGAAATATATGAAAATACACGAACACCAGTCAGCTTTAATATAGCTACATTATTGCTGTCTTAACAAATTTGAACAGTTTCTGATCAAATGATGACAGCAAGCTAATTAAGAACTGCCACAAACTTAGAAGGATGAAAGCAAAGTCTCTTGACTCAGCTGGGTGCTGTGTCTCTTTCTGACTATTCAAATCACTTTGGAGCCCACCACCTCTCATTTTCCACCTCCCCACCTGCCTTTGCAATTACAACACATGTAGTGGTCACAGAACACTTTCCACGCGTAAACATTCTTTTCAGCAAGCCAGAGTAAACAGAGTAGATATGCTGCAATTGATTGTCTTTGGAGATTGTCCAGGCTCCACTGTTGTCCATATATCCTGCCAAGAAAACCTCTTACTGGAAACCACCTGATGAATTATATTTCCTGATTAACTCTTTACTGATGTGCAGCTGTAAATATAACTTATACAATGCTTCTTAATTGTCTTATTTGTTTGTATCTTTGGCAATAACTACAACCCGTTTGACTTCTAGTGTGCACTCTAATTAAACACATAGTAAGATCATGCCAGAGAATGCCTGGCTTTATAACTTGGGCATAATTCTACCAAGAACTGCAGCATGTAAGATAAAATATGCTTAAGCAAAGGCTTCTCTAGACAGTCTTTGGTAATCAGCCCTGTTTTTTTGGTGTTGGGGGCAGGCATGGATTTCCATGTGGGGGTTTACTTGGGGAAAATTCAAGACCTCACTATGCTATTCAGAGACTTACCCATTTCATTTATTGAATAGTTTCTGTAATCTAAGTTTCAGTTTCTAGTTTAATAAGGTTATGTACTACATCTTTGAGCTCCCAACCACCTATAATCACTGGGAGTCATGCAGCATATAAATTATTTTATTCTTATTTTTTTACAGACCAAATTATATAGCCTTCCATCTCATAAACACGCTACTCTGAGCAACATACAACAATTTACAATAATGTCCATGCTAATAATGTACTGACCTTGTAAGAGTCAACCTTATTTACAAAAGAGGAGCAATTATTTCTACATATAAATGCAGGCTTTGGTTCACACCTATACTTTACATTTTGTTAAACAAATCAGATTTGATTAGATTCTGATAAAAAACTAACAGAGCATTTATTTGTTTAAATTTGAAATTGCCATTTGTTTGACCATTCTGATACATAGTCGAGATCTTTTTCAAGGGTAGCTGTATTGTCTGTGGTGTTGAATAGCTTTACATCATCAGTGAAGAGAACACAGTTGCTCTTAATATGATCACAGAGGTCATTTATGAAGAGAGTTGGTCCTAGAACACTGCCCTGGGGGACACCACTGTTGACAGGTACAGAATTTGATAGGACGTTTCCAATTTTGACCATTTGTTGTCTGTTTGACAGGAATGCTTCTATCCAGTAATGCAGGTGTCCAGAGATACCATAAGATTTTAGTTTTAGGAGTAGTTTGTCATGTACCACTGAATCAAAGGCTTTACAGAAGTCTATGTAGATTGCGTCTATTGCTTTGTCCTGATCGCGTTGTGTAGGCCATATGTTTCTGCAGTGTGAGATTTGCAGATTACAGGATAGTTTTTTTCTGAAACCAAATTGTTTATTAGAGAGTAGGTTATTTGTCTCTTAAGTGGAGGATGATGGATTGGTTAATAATTGATTCCATGACTTTACAGGTGATGCAGCATAAAGAGATTGGTCTGTAATTTTCAACTAGGCTGGGGTCTCCCTTTGTGAAGATGAGGATGACCGTGGCTTGAGACCATAGGTTTTGGCAAGGAGCTGGTCCTGAAAGATTTTTCAAAGATTATGCTTAGAGGTTCGGCTATGGCAGTAGGTAGCTTCAAGGGAAGTACTCGGGAAAAGAAAAATAGGAATACTGAGAGCTACTATATCTGGTTGTAGACATTGAGGTAACTATAACATAACTGTCCCATATCACCAATCCTCAAAGCAGTTGCCTCCAGATAAGTGGCATTTCCTGCTCAAAAAACCTGAGGAAACAACAATGCTTAATAGCCTTATTGTGATCTGTTTAGGGGCAGATTTGGTCTACTTTAAAGCCCTTCCAAATCTTTGTGAGGGAGAGAGGAAAAGTGAGTTTGTGAGCTCCTGATCTCAAGATAAAGGGCTATTTGCAGGCATAATAGCAGAATATCTAGAACAAATTGCACAAAACTGCTGTTTAGCAATCATGTTTAACTAAGAGAGAAAGAAGACAAATAATCCACTGTGTTTTTTAAGGCCTCATAATTTCCCTCTGAAATTCTCTGCTTGCTCAAGCTCCTCCTCACCTCCCCCACCCCCTATGTACTGATTAAACATTCAGCAATTGCAACGGGGCTTGGCTTCAAAGCAGGCTCTCTGGATAAATACTGGAGTTACCAGCCCTTCTCCTGCCCCTCTGGACTACCATGGAGGGGATGGCTCTCTATCTGGTGGCTGCTCTGTTGATTGGTTTTCCGGGGTCTTCTCACGGGGCTCTGTAAGTATCATAGATATTTCAGCAGGGGGAATAAAGCAGTGCTGACAAACCCTTGTTGTCCTTTGCAGGGCAATGAATTTGCTTGCAGGTGTCTCTAAACACTTTGGAGCTTTCTCAGAAAGTCCAATATAACCCATAACAGGAGTAAAAGTGTTCTCATATATAATCAATAAGGAGAAGGGACAGGCCCTGAAGTTCTAAGCTGAGGAATTGTCCTTGGAGTGAAGAATCTCTGGACAAATCGAAAGGCCTCTTGTTCTCAGTTTACAATGGGGGTGGGGGGAGGGAATCTATATTACCATTTCTAAGCAGAGTCAAAAACTTCCAGAAAACAATAAAGTTGAATATCCAGAAAACAGTCATCTCACATTCTTTGTTCCTGATGTCTTCCTGATGCTTTTGTTCATGATGCCATCACGGCTAAGACTTCAGTGGCACAGAGACTGGTCTACCTGCTTGTTTTGAGAAAATATTTATTTCGCTGTGCGCACCTATACTAGAAAACCAGATATGACTTTGCAGCAGGCATACAGTAGGTGTAACTAAATGATGTATGAATGATAGCAGCAACGAGGCTGACTATTTTTCTCCGGTCCCAGTACAGAGAATCAGTTACTGAAAAAGCAAAAGACAGGAGGAGGAGGAGGCAGAGAAGGTGATTTGTCAGTATACATATAACAGCTCTTATTGAAGGAAAGAAAGGAAAACGGTCAGTTCTGGTCCCATTTGGGATTGCAAACAAGCTCTCTGTAGATGTAAATCCAAAGCAGGGCCATCCAAGAGAGACAAACAAATCTCAAAACTATGCTAGATGGGGATTTTGTTAGGGACTTGGCATGGAATCCAAATTGATTTATTGCTTTTAAAGGAACAGAAACCTAAACACTATAGCTACAAATAGTAGACAATGTTTAAGACCTTTAATTAGGGGCCAGTTCTTTTTCACTTTGGGAAGACAACTGAAAGGGCAGGATTTGTGTTTGGGGTGTGTGTTCAAATGGTATTGTAAAAAGTGAGGGTTGTGATTTTAGACAGGTCCTCCTACCTTTCCCTCCAGAGTATGACCCTCAATGGCTTGTTCATTGTTAAGGTTTCAGTAAGTAGAAACTCAGAAAGGATTTTGTTGGGTTTGTTTGTTTAACAATAATGGGTGAAACTACACTAGATGTACAAAATCCATAGTTAGGCTGCCTAAGACATTGTTTTAAAGGAACAGCTCTTAAAAGTTCATAAAAAGAATGGTAAATCCTAATTGTTCATGCTCAATTACTCTTTGAATTGATGTGAAGAATATAATATATATATGGTTAGATATAATATATATATATGGTTAGAACTGTCAGACCATTACAACACAAGCAACAGCTGTACAATATTGGGTATGTGATCATTGCAGCAGAAGAAAGCAGTGTCTATAAAGGCATATGTGGATTAGTGTGATTAATTATTGACAATTATCACTATGAAACCTTATCTGAGCTTCAGTTCTTGGCTAAGAGGAAATACATTTTTGTTAATCCAAGGAAACGTAGGAAGGTGTTCATGATGATCATTCTTAGGCATTCATACTGCATTCCTCTACACTCTATGGAGTGCTGACCAGTGGTGTTCTTTGAAGTGCCTTGTACTTTTTTTTAGTACACTGGGCCTGGGAGATCCTGCTGGCCAGGCCCTTTATGGATAAACTTGCTCATATCTGTTGTAAGTTGGATGCTGGATGGGCAAGGTCTTCTCATGGCACCAAAGAAATAGCATCCTGCTAGATCATCTGGGATTTGTCCAGGCCTGTGGCACTGCAGCAGACATGGTCATCTGTGGAATGAGCTTAGTTATCTGTAAAGTAAATCTGGGCCCTCCCGGCTGACACGTACAGCTAGAGAGGAAACATTCATACCTGAGGGATGGCTGATGCCCTCAATGGTAAAGGAGATGGTGATGTGTTGTCAAGAATCCATCACTTGGCCTGGCTATTTTCAACATATCCCTTTTAGGTGAGGAGGTTGAATTATAAATACACAGGAGTGTATTTTATGTAAACTTTTATATAAAAAAGGTTTTAGCTATACAGTGGTGGCAAACCTATGACACCTGTGTCAAAGGACACAGCACAACATTCTTGAGTGACACGCCAGCCATCACCAACACCCAACAACTATTCTTGGAAGTGGTTTTCAGAGGTCAGTTCTTGTGTGTGGAAATTTCTGTCTCTCCGTGCAAGAAGACCATGTTCTCATGCAGCCTCTGAAGCCTCCAAAAATCACACTAAAAGGGATAAGCTTTCACAGGGTTTTCTGGGCTGCAGAGGCCACAGAAGAGCTTTCTCCAAAGCCACTTCAAGAATGAAGGCCTCAGGCAATGCGTAGCAACCTCAAATAGGCCACAGGGGCTTCTCAGCAGAAAGAGAAAGCCTTTTGAAGGAAAGCGGCACAAGACAGATCCTGGAAAATCACGCCCCCACACAATTGCACTGTATTTTTTTTTTAAAATAATATATAATATATAACCCGTTTCATTGGGGGCATGTAAGTGAGTGAGAGGGAAATGCAAGAAGAGTCAAATTAGGCATTTCCCAAATTTTTGACATGCTAATCCCAAAAGGTTTGCTATTATTGTCTAGCCAGGAAGCCCACTTTTCACTAGAAAGTTCCTCTTAATATGGCCTTCTCAGTAGCAGCTTCTTTACTTTAGAGCAGGTTGGTTCCCAAGTTATTATTTTTTCTGTTGTCTTGCAAGTAGACTGTGAGCTTCTGTATTCTGTTCTAAGAGCAGAACCGGACAGACTGAAATGAGGCAGCTTTAAGGTTGCTCACAGTTTATTTCAAAAAGTGCACTAACAAGTGGCAGCTCTTGTTCAGCTGTGAAGCAACACCTGTTGGTCTGTTTGACAGCTCCTTTTATACTGAGCTGTCAAACCGGCAGCCAATCAAGGTTGCAGCAGTGCACCCCCTGCGGCATGGATCAGAGGGAGAACTTTGGACACAGCCCTCTGTACCAGAGATAAATTCCTTGAGTGTTTAATCAAAGTTGGCCAAATAAAGCGTTCAATTCAGTTAAACTCAAATGCCTATCAATCAGAAGTTGTTTCTTTTAGGGCTTTTGGAATGGGGGCCCTCATTAGATGGCAATAATTTTTATAGGTTTGAAAGCATTGATAGAGAAATACATAAATAAATACACAAAGCACAATCATTATTATCTATCATCTATTATGTCTATGTAAGGATGCATTCCTGCAAAAGCTGTTGGTTACTCCAATCTCCATATACCCCATAGTTTGCAAAAGTAATCAGATAGTTCTGAGAAGCCAATTCAATTACACTGCAGACAATTTATATGAAACTGCACACTTATCAGATTGCAAGGAGGAAATGCCAGCAGGCCTCGCTTTCAAATTGCTTTGTTTAAATGCAAACAGAGCCAGAGCCAATAAAATATATTATGAAGATATGATAAGGCATTTGTTAGCTACGGTATATATAATATTAGAGTGATTTAATTTACACAGCCTTAATGTCCCATTCACACAAGATAATGTGCTCATTAATCTGCCATCTAAAAATGTTTTTCTTTTTTTCATTGCTTTACTTTTGCTTTTGTAATGAATATGCCTATGGTGTTACTATGCAGACAGACTGGCAACAAAACCTCCCATTTCTTTTCCTGCAAGTTCTGTAAAGGCCTTCAACTGTTGACATTCCAGTATTACAAAATGCCAACACTGTTGTCCCCATGGCCCTTACTTGGGCCTGACAAACTAAACCAAATTTGTAGAATTGAAGGCTGCCTTTGGAAAATGCTGGATCAAGTGGTACTGCTTTAACACCAGTACAGTTTGATGTGGTGATTGAAGTGCTGGCCTGGAAATAGGGGTCTATGAGTTCTAGCACTTCCTTAGGCAGGTAACCTTGGGCCAGTCCCTTTCTCAGCCCAACTCACCTCACAGAGTGGGCTTTGTGGGAAAAATAGGAGACAGCAAACTTATATATGCTGCTGTCCTGAGTTGTACAAAGGCAAGATATAAATCTAATGATGATTAACCTGATTTAAGGCTCTCTGTGGAAGATCAACTGAAACCCATGCAAGTCGACTGTGTGCAGCAGCCCAGGTGCAGAAAACCACAAATCAGCTCCAACATAAAGTTTGTATATGGTGGAGCAGCCTATAATCACACCACAAACATCAGCAAAGGCCAAAGAGCAATTGAACCAGTCTTCTGCGCTGTCTTCCATGGTATTTACTAGAGAGGAACTCCCATTCAGTCAGCCACAGGAGGATCCTAACACAAGGTGTGAGACAAATACATCAGAGACTATTACACCCACAGAACAAATGGGTTTCCTCCTTTCAGAGATGGGTCTGAAGCAAGCAAGAGCATTTTCCGAAGGAAGACTATTCAACATCTCATGGATTCTTGATGAATGGAAATCCTCCATCTAACACAAAATCTGAGGGCAGCCACACAGTAGCAGAAGCAGTAATGTGCTAGCCTCAAAACTAAGTCACTGCCCAGATTCCTTCAGCCTTAACTCGTGTTCCGTTGCTACAGAATGGTGCTGGATATATATCAGATGACCTCAGCAATTCTAAGGGAGAGACTAGCAATGGGATGCTATATTTCAAACTTAGATCACTATCAAGTTCCCGGAAGCTTCATTGGAAACTACAGTTACATCACTCTATTGACAGCAAAAAAGCAATGGCAGCTCACCTAATGCTACTATCTCAGAATTCAAATAATAGTATTGGTTGATAGCAGGCAGGGAGTGCATGGCTCCAGCATAAAGTTTGTGTATGTAATTATGTATTTTTATTGCTATTGTAGTTCTTTAATGTACCCTGAGTTCCACCTAGTGGCCAAACACAAATCTTTATTGAGACCTGGCTTTTTAAGGGTCATCTTCCCATGCACTTGTTTTTGCTGGGAAGCAAAAACAAGTGTATCCTGGGAAGCCAGACTCCATTTCTTTTAGCATTTGGAGGAAACAGAGACACCAGGAAGAATCCAGGCTAATTTATGGCACATGTTCATCTGAAGACAAAAATCTGCATCCCATGCACACAACATCACTGATGAGATTTAGATTTATCTGTGTTAATTGTTATGCTTACCAGCAACTCTAATTTACATAAATGACCTTTGCGATCATATTAAAAGCAACTGCATCCTCTTCGCTGATGATGTAAAACTATTTTAATACCACTGACAATACTGCTGCCCTAAAAAGCGACCTTGACTATGTATCAGAATGGACGAACAAGGACTTCTGGTGGCGCTTCCATTGATGACGGTCAGAGACCACGATCCTGTGTGGCTCGGGTCTGTGTTTCCCTTGTCGGAAGGGGCCCTACGGGACCGGTGTCATCCTGACCCACCTCGGAGGGGTGGGCAAAGTGGGGGAAACTGCCAGCTGGATCAAGGGGAGCCGCATCTCCCCTCCCTGGCTAGGTACTACTCCCCTGGAAGACAGGGAGAAACGGCAGCCTAAAATGGCTGCCCTGAAGACGGAAAACTGCCAGGATTTAAGTTTTGTGCTGGAGTGGTGAAGTGGTGAGCGACATGCAACCAGATAAAAGAACTTGATTTTTTTTTCTTAATAACCCCAAGAAGTAGAAAGAAAGTGTCCTTGCATAAGAGTAACACAGAGGTGAACAGAAAAAAAGGGAAAATACAAGGTAAACAAAATTGGTTCATAAAAAGCTATAATGAAATCAGAGACTAAACTTTGAATGATATAAATCGGTATTAATTAGGCATTAGATTAAATGCTGGACTTGCCTGGAATTGGTTAATTAAATGCTGGACTTGCCTGGAATTGGTTAATATCAAGAAAATTAATTGTGAAAATGGTTGGAAGTTATTGTTTAATATAACTAAAAGAGAAAAGAAAAGAACTTTAAAAAGTGGAAAGTGATACAGAGCACTATCTAATGGTCAAAGACTTTTTTTCCTACAAAATTATATGGAAAATTACTGGACTTATAACTGTTATGAAAGAAAAGACAAATAAAATAATAAGGACCCGGGAAATTTGGAAAAAAGGGGGAGAAATTCTACCAAGAGGATATATAAATGCAATTTCCAGGGACTGCTGGGTGTTGATTGTGACAAAGAGACAGAAGGATTAACAAAAGAAATAAAGATAAAAGGAGACTTTTGGCAAGGATTGCAAAAAAAGACTTTGAATATTAATAATTTACTATAAAAATGGAAGAAATAAGCAAAGACTTTAAGTTGGAATTACAAATGGTAAAAGGAATGTTGAAAGAAAGAAGGGAATTATTGGAAATATTGGAAAAGAAAATAATGGCGATGGTTGAAGAACAAAGAAATTCCAGCGAGGCGGAGTTAAAGGAAGAAGAAAGAGGCTCAGATAGACATGGAGAACAAGAGACATTACCAAAAGAAACTAAAAGAATTAAAACTATGATATTGATGACTGACTTAATAAATAAAAGAGAAAACACTCCCAGGATTAAACAAAAGAAGAAGAAATTATACAAGAAGAAACTTCAAAAAAGAGAACAGGAAAGTGGGGGGGAGAGAAGATGGGTGAAATGTTAGAAGGAAAGAAGGAAGACCCGGGAAATTTAGAAAAAGGAAAGTTGGCTATAATTAAAATAAATAATAAAGCCGAAAAATTTAGAGATAAGGGTTAGGGATTCTATAAGGGTATATACATGGATATGATTATCAATGATTATAAGTAAATGAGAGATATTAAGAAGCTTATTTTAGTGCTTAGAGGGGATATATACAGTTGAATATATATACAGTTGATTATTTAACAGATATTAGAATTGTATAATGAGAATATTCTATTATGATTAAAGTAGGGGAATGGGAAATACCATGTGGATCGTAAATATTTTGTTTTTATCTATATTTTTACTCTTTTTAGATTCTTTATTATATATCGGCTAAAATAAAACTAAGGATAATAATGTTGTGTAATGTAAAATAAAATAGGTGGTAAGCTGAAAATGGAAATAATAGCGGATACAGATTTGAAAACATGTATGGATGAAATGATATTGAATTAATGAATTGAAATATGAAATGCAAATTTATTTAAAGATGAGTGAAATGGATAATGATATGAGCGAGGGTGGGATTCAAATTTTTTAACAACCGGTTCTGTGGGCGTGGCTTAGTTGGTGGGTCATGTGGCTTGGTCATGTGACTGGCTGAGTGTGGCCAACTCAACATCACTCACATCGAGGCACGCATCTCCCTCATCTGGCCTCTCATGACTGTGGGGATGCTGCAACAGTTGTAAAGTGTGAAAGATGATCGTAAGTCACTTTTTTCAGTGCCATTGTAACTTTGAATGGTCACTCCACACAAGAAAAGTACCAGCAAAGGAGGAAAAAAAAACTCCAGAGAAGTTCCTGAGATAGGAAGTCCAATCCTGCCAAGAATGTAATAAGGGTTAATGGAGAGGCAGTTTCTGTAAGCAACACCAGAATGTTTCCTTCCTGCCTTCCTTACAGGATTAGGCCAGTAATTTCTTCTAACAACCGGTTCTCTGAACTGCTTAGAATGTTAACAACCGGTTCTAGTGAATAGGTGCGAACCTGTAGAATCCCACCCCTGGATATGAGTTAATATTATATAAGATTAATGGAAATGAAAATATGACTATGTACAAGTGTTATAACCTAGAAACATGTTGCTCATGTGAAAAGATGCATAAAATTTAAAAAATAAAAAACTTTTGGAAAAAAAAAATGGACGAACAATTGGCAACTTCAAATTTCAACCAACAAATGCTCTGTTTTATACATTGGCAACAAAAATCAGAACACTAAATACAAACTGGGCAGATACGACCTCATAGACAACCCTCACTCTGTTTAGGACCTAGGAGTACTTATTTCAAAAGATCTAAGCCCCAGAGCTCACTGTAACAGCATTGCCAAAAAGGCATTAAGAGTTGTTAACCTAATTTTGCAAAGCTTCTTCTCCGGTAACATTGAACTGCAAACCAGGGCATACAAAACCTTCACCAGACCAATTCTCGAATAGGAACTCATCTGCCTGGAATCCACACTGTATAATGGACATTATTACAATTGAACAAGTCCAGATATTTCATGAGAAGAGTACTCCACTCCTCAGCTCGCAATAGAATAATGCCACCAGGCTTGAAATTTTAGACCTAGACAACTTAGAACTATGCCACCTATGGTTGTTTGCTACAACGTCCTACCTGTCAACAATTTTTTTCAGCTTCAACCACAATAACATGTGGGCAAACAATAGATACAAAGTAAACCACTTCAAACTCAATTGCAGAAAATAGGACTTCAGCAACAGAGTGGTCAATGCCTGGAACTCACTACCTGACTCTGTTGCTACATCCTCAAACTACCAAAACTTTAACCTTAAACTGTCTATCATGGATCTCACTCCATTCCTAAGAGGTCTGTAAGGGGGCGTGCATAAGCGCACCAGCATGTCTACCGTCCCTATCCTACCATTCCCATTTATTTGTACTCATTTATTATGCATATAATTTTATCTGTTTATACTTATATGTTATATTCATACTTATACTTATTTCTCATACATGCTTGACAAACTAAATAAAATAAATCAAATAAATAAATAAACTCAACACTGTAATTTTGTAATTGGGTTCTTATTGTTTGTTTTTCTATTTTTCCAAGTTTCACCATCCTGTTTCTTTAATAAAGCATCCAGATCTACATACACAGTCTGCTTTATTGGAGGATAAGGGGATTTAGCTGCATGTCAAGCTGCACACAAAGTAACATGTAGCAAGGAAAAGAACAATGATCCTGTAGACAGATGTTGATAGCAAGGAGTGATGGAGAGGGAGATTTGAGAGATGATGAGATTGAAAAGCTTTCCTCATTCTCAGCTGCTGGGGAAAAATCTGAGATCTCAGCAGCATAGGTTCAGGTGCTGGGGTCTGGAGATGGGTTACTGGAGGGCTGTATGCAGGCTGGGAATTGCCTAACCTTGGATGAAGGCACAATTCTATTTTTTCTTCTTCAAATCTGAGATCAAACTTTGTTCTTTCATAGAAAAGGTTGTCCTTCTTTAAGCTGCAAGGGGACACTGCATTGTTCATTATAATATGATCTCATTACAATATCACCCAGTTTACTGTAATGGTCACTCCTATTTTGTAATCCAAAAACAGCACCCTAAATCTCTTTTAAGTGATATAAAGATAAAGTTTTACTAATTTTTCAACTGTGTTTGGAAGCTTTCTAAGTCAAAAAAGAGTAGTTCTTCTAACCATTTATTTCTTCACTTTTCTAAAAGAAAGATTATGGAGATGCTTCATCAAATGCCTCACTTTTCCTAAGCAAACTAACTCAGGAGGTGTTCTTTTCTTCTTCTGCAGTTACACTCTCATCACCCCTGGTGTTCTGCGAACAGACACAGAAGAGCAAATTTTGGTGGAAGCCCATGGAGACAATGCTCCAAAACAGCCTGTTATCTCTGTTCATGATTTTCCAAGGAGACAGAAAACCTTGTTCCAAACCAGAGTAGATATGAATCCAGCGGGAGGCATGCTTGTTACTCCAACTATAAAGGTGGGTGTATGGTTGCAATAGAGTCTACTGTATCCCTGCAAATATCTATCTATATAAAAATGGTGCTGTGTGTGTGTCTTTGTGTGTATGATCCAGCATAACTCTGGAACGCCTTGAGCAATTTCAACCAAATTTGGTACACAGATGACTTACTCCCTGGAAACAAATATTGTGGGGGTAAGACACCCCTAACGCCCCTCAGGGTGTGTTCTGTTAAGATACAGCCTACAGCAAAATGGAATTGCTATGGTAACAGCTTCACAGTACTCTGCAAGGGGGCATTTGTAAGGGGGCCTGCCTGCACCACTGCGAGATCGACACGATGTACTTCATGCAGATAACATACAAAACAACATTTCTTGATGCTTCTGGGGCACAGGGAAAACATTTTTAACTAATTTAATTGTCGCTGAAATCAGGACTTAGGGAGAAGTTGCTCTTGCCATTGCCTCTCCAGGAATTGCAGAGACATTAATGGAAGGAGGGAGGACAGCCCATTCCACACTTACGTTGCCACTTGATGTCGCTATTCCTGCCTAATACAGGATTAGGATAAATAAATACCCAGGCAACGCCAGGTTTATTGGTGTGTGTGTGTGTGTGTGTGTACACACACATACATTATACATAATATAAATATATATACACATACATACACACAAACATACATATAAAGGTAAAATCCTGTTCATCCTGCTTGAGAAGAAGTGCCACGCAGTTTAGTAGAAAGAATACGACTCAACTGTCAGATGTTGGGAGAAATTGAGAATATAACTCAAGGGAGGAAAGAAGAACAGAGTTATAGGCTACATATGTATTTATTTTACAGTTCTTATTGCCACAATTGCTGAAAGATTCTGCACAGCATTTCACAGCAAACAAGTAAAATAGTATAAATATTTAGATCAAAATCAATATCAAAACCAAAAGTCAACCATAAGAAGAAACCAAAAGAAAATTTGACAGATACGAAGTATAGCAAAATTAAAGTGATTAATAAAACAAAACTACTAAGCTAGCTTTTAGAATAGATTGCTAGAGATTCCGAATCAGTCTAAATTTAGTGGTTAGTAAAAACAGGATGTCAGTGGGCCAAAGAGCCAAATTTTCAGATTTAGAATATAGACATTTCAGGAAACTCCAAAGGTTTCTGGGCAACTTTTGTTGCCTGTTACCCAAGGAAGAGAAATTGGGTTAGTCTGTGTGCTGATAGAAGTATGTTTACTTTCAACATGAACAAATGGTAAGTGGGGAGGGGAGATGAAGAATGCTGAATGGTATATCTTTATGACCTATGATAGTCCTGGATTTTCCAGAGGGCTTCAGTGTTGAAATGTGATTCCCTGACCAAATCCCATCCAAGGCTTCACTAACTCCGACTCTGGTAAGTACTTGAACCCAAAGAATGTCAAACAGCTGCTGGCATCTGGAAGGACAGATAAACAGAAAAGTTCTGCAAATTGGACCATAATGTCATCAAGAGAAATTAACCTTCTGACTTTTGGACCTTCTAGGTTAGAGTTATGGCCAGATTTGTTTATATTGGTAAAAGCGGTGTGTTAGTCTGTGTGTATCTCCATGCATTTAGATAATCCAATCATTTCCCAAAGAAAGGAAAAGAGACAATAGCTCTCATAGCCCAAATGGTAGAATTCATTAATGTGCTGGGATTCATGTTTTCCAGGTCGACCAGGAAAGTTTATTGGGGTGAGGGTTCCCTCATTCTCCCTCCCACTTGTCTTGAGCTTGGAATTAGGGGCTGAATTTTCTTGGTGTGTAAATTAGGAGGGAAAAGGTTGTGGGTACACGGCAGTGGGCAAAGGACACCAAATGTGACTTGTAACAGCAGAATGGCAAGTTGAGATATCAGGGATATGTTCTTCATTAGTTTCATTGACTGGGCTGCTTTAGCTGGACACTACAGGGCCTCTCCATAGATCAGAAACTGGCAGCAGAAGCAAGTAATATGTTTTTAAGATTTAATAGTTCTATGTGTGGCATTCTGTGGTCTTCTTTGTTTTCATTTTTGACTCAGGAGAAAATTTTGGACCAATGTTTTAGTGTTGTTGCCTAGGGCTGAGGAATGAGGCCTCAGGTGGCCCTTAGTGATGATTAAGTTTGAAGCCTCTGCTCTAATCATCTTCTCATCCAGATTCCTGCAAAAGAACTGAATAAGGAATCCAGGCAAAATCAGTATGTGGTTGTGAAAGTAAGTGGTCTGCCATTGGAACTAGAAAAGGTGGTTCTCCTTTCTTACCAGAGTGGCTTTGTGTTCATCCAGACTGATAAAGGCATCTATACACCAGGCTCTCCAGGTAACCCTATTTTTCTGCCTCTATTTCTTCGCTCCCCTGGGGTCCCACTATGGTCTTGTGATGAATAATACTATAAAACAAAACCATTCCTAGGATTTGTCATTTATTCAATCTATTTCCAGGGAATGGAAGCATGTATGTCTCGTGAGTGTTGGCATTAGTGATATTGAGAAATCAAGCTTAGAAACTTCAGGAAAGATTTAAGAAACACATGGATAGATGGTCCAGTGCAGTGGTGGTATTCTACCAGTTCGGACCGGTTCACCCGAACCGCTAATAAAAAAAGCCTCCCGTGATCAGCTGACAGGAGGGAAAAAAAGCTTCCAAAGATCAGCTGAGAGAAGAAAGAAGAGAAAAGCGCAGGATCAGCCCTCCCACCCACACCTGCGCTTTTACCTTCTCTATCCTCTCACCTGATTGGTGCTGCAGTCCTCAGCTGGTGTAGGGAAAGCTGCATGTGCACGTTAGGGGCACACGCATGGTCGCTCAACCAGTAGCAGAACAGGTAGAATCCCACGGCTGATTCAGTGGAATGTAACCACTAGGGAATGGAGAAGTCCAAGAGGATGTCACCCTGATTAATTGCGAGTCATAAAAGAGTCATAAAAGCCTTGAGGGTTATGTGAGTGATCTTTTTTCCAAAAAAAACCCCACCCCAATTCTTATTATGCTTCTTTAAGAGAAGAAGAAAATTTGTCATCATGAATGTCTTTTCAAGAAAGGCCTTTTCTAAAATATTTTTTTGAAGAATTATGTGGTGCTTTTGTCTCAGATACAGAAGATTCAGGCTGAAGTAATCTAGAAACATTTATGCCGTAATAAACCCATTGGCCTTTAAAGAACCTGAGGATGCTGCTGTTTTGGCCAAATGGACTAATCAGTTTTTTTTTCTAGAAACTGTCCCACATCCCTTTTAGGATTTACAGTGAGTCTGGCAGACAGCTGCTGTCATGGCTGAGGCTTGGCTCACTTTGCAAACCCCGCTTACAGCCAGACAAGAAGAATGGGGGGGGGGAGGGGAATAGATTGGAATGCAGGGGAGGCATAATGGGGGCATAATGGGGTGGGGGGAAGAATGCAAAGAGCACAGAATTGGAGCCTGAGAACCAATGTCATCTGCTGAGAAAGTCTGCTAGGCGGAGAATCCATCACCCAAACAAACTGAACTGAACTGACCATATTGATTGGATGGAATAAAGGGGAACATTTAACTATGCTGTTTGCACATGAAAATGTTAATGTTGGCTTTGCTACTTCTGTATCCATGTTGGCTCAGTAAATTATACTCTTGGTAATAAAAATGTCCCAGGAGTGTTTATTTGCTGCATAAACCATGTGGATGGTTGACAGCTACAAAATATCATACAATTTATGAAAATACGTTTTGTTGATGATGATGCAAACACATCAATCAATCAATCTTTTTATTTTGGTCACTGGCCAGCATGATGCAAGCACATACCTTCTGAATACTGTCACAAATTACAGTTAGTCTCTTTTTTCTTAGTGCGCTATCGTGTCTTTTCTATGGATTACAACATGCACAGGATGGACAAAACTGTGATTGTCGAGTTTCAGGTAAGAATCGTGTCTGCAATCCTGTATGATTAGTTTAGTTCCCTGAAAAAACGGTTGTTGGTTGTTTGGAATGGTTGTTGATTCTTCTTTCCCATGTAATTCCCATGCCAGGTAGACCCAACCACTCTATGAAGCTTTGGTTGGCCAACATTTTATACGTGCATTTTTCCTAAAATGTTTAATTTTAAGCTCTGTGCTAAATATTAGGTGTGTCAAAGATTTGAAACGTTTCACTATGAAACTGGAAAATAGTCTTGAAGTTGAATGTGTTTGTGTATGTGCATGTATATGTTAGGGTTAGGAGCTAGTTGTTTACTTTGTTTGTAAACAGAAAGCCTTTTTTCATCCAATGTTTTTCTTGTAAAAAAAGGGCTTAGATGGCAAATATTCTATTTTCAAAGCAAATTAGTCTTAATTATGCTTTCTGGGCTGTCAGTTGATGTTTACATCTAGATGAAAATTCAAATAATAGTCTTGCAACTTATAATGCAGTGCCCCGCCTGTTGGGTTGCATTTGCTCTGTACATCAGGGGTTACCAACCTTTTGGACCTCAGGGACCACCAAACTCATACTTCTAAATCCCCAGGACCACTAATACGATTTTTTTTAATAAAAAGCTAATATATTTAACATAATTTTTTATGTTAAATATAAATTTAATTACACACACACACACACACATACACTTATTTAATTATAACAAAAATGTAAATGCTCAATGATAACAAAATAAAACGTTCCAGGCTGGAAGCCTCCCCACACCTGGCACCTTCCAAAGAAACAGAAGAGCAGGAGGGGTGTGTGTGTGTGTGTGTGTGTGTCTGAGCTGTGGGGCCTCGGGGCAACTGCCTCTGGGAGAAGCAGAGGCAGAAAGGGGGCTTTGCTCTCCTTGGGGGGCAGCGCCCCTTGGCCGCCACTCCAGGGGCTTCTCAGCAAGGCATCTGCCTACAGAAGGACTGCCGCCCTCAGTGATTAATTGGGGGGAGGGGAGGGGCAGAAAGTGGGAGCTCCTTTCAGATCCCCGGGTGGAGGATTGAGAGGCTCAGATCTGCAGCCGAAGAAAAGCTGGGCTCTTCCAGCCTCACCTGGAGACAGGCAAGGAAAGGTGTCCCTGGGGGCACTTCGCTCGCTTTACACTTCGCTGCCAAACCCAGCCACAGCCAGTGGTTATTTGGGGGTGGGGGAGGGGAGAGAGAGAGAGAAAGCATCTCTCGCATTACCAGGGGAGGAAAGGAGGCAAAACAAAGCTCACTCTTTTACCGAGACTTACAAAACGCCAATTTACTGCGTTCCAGGAGTTCTTAGAAATCACCAAATGCTCCCACTTGCAGTTCTCGTGCCTCCCGGCTCTACGAGGGACCCTGGAGTCAGGTCCCTGAGATGCACGTGCCAACCAGCTCCCACACATGGTGGGCGGCGGCAACAACAGTCGCCTCCCCCAGCTCCCACTGTTAGCTCTCCCCATTAGTTCTCTAGTTTTGAATTGCTCCCGCCTCTCTCTCTTTCCTCCCCCCCCCCACCGTGCCCAGTGCAGGCAGGCAAGGAAAGGGAGACAGAGCCGTGCGCAGTTCTCGGCTCTTCCAGCCCTCGTTGCCTCTCCCAACATTAAAGCCTCGGAGATGCAAGCAAAGTTGCCACAGCGGTAACACCCTGAGTTGCTTACTTCTCCACTACTGCCTCCTCCTCCTCCTCCTCCTCCAGCACCTCCTGGGTAGGGAGGTTCTTAACTAACCGAGCATGCTAAGGCAACTCAGGGCACTACCGCTTTGCATGCATCTCTGAGGCTTCGATGTTGGGAAAGGCAGTGAGGGCTGGAAGAGCCGAGAGCTGCGCACAGCTTCGTCTCCCTTCGCCTGCACGTGGGCACGGGTGGGAGGAAGAAGGAAAGAAAGAGGTGGGAGCAATTCAAAACTAGAGAACTAATGAGGAGAGCTAACAGTGGGTGCTGGGAGAGGGGACTGTTGCCGCCGCCCGCCATGTGTGGGAGTTGTTTGGTGCCTACATCTCAGGTACTTGACTCCGGATCCCTCAAAGAGCTGGGAGGCGCGAGAACTGCGCGGCCCAGATTAATTGCTTTCAGGGGCCATTTCTTCTGCGTCCCACCAAAAATTTTCCGTGGCCCACCAGTTGGCGACCACTTGTAAAATCTAATGTTCCAGATGGATTTCAATCTTATAGAATGCATAGGAAATAACATGCAACATTCTATATGTTTTCAACACACCTGTATTTTATTTCCTTGTCCCAGACTCCAGAAGGCGTTGTTGTCAATTCTAATCCAGTCAATCCATCTTCAGTCTTGATCCGGCCTTACAATTTACCAGAGCTTGTCAGGTAATCTAACATGGATATTGTCATAAGGCAACCTGTTTTGAAACCAAGGTGAAACTTTGATAGGAAAAAAAAAGTTCAGCTATTAAAGACTGGTTAAAGAATAAAGTTGTATTGTTTGCTCCCTTTTAGCTTGCTTTTCAGATTGATTATTAAAGTAAGAAAAATTCAGATTTGATATTTTGCATTTGTCCATCACATTTCTATTTCCTCTTGTTTTTTGGAGAGCTTGGAGCAGGACAGGTGGGACTGTAATGTTATTTGTATGGCAATTCTGTGAAGTTGAGTGGACAAAATAATAGGTACAATATCATCACCACCATTGAAGCTCAGTGAGTAAAAGGAAATTTAATGCAGAAGTAAGACTCACATTTCAGCTTCCACAAACGTGTGTCTGAAGAGTTCTGAATCAGGCATTTTCTTCCTCTTTTACACTTTCTCCATAATCCTATTAATATCAAGAAGTGACCTTGGATCCCTTGTTCATATCATTGCCTTGCCTTCAGATGTTATGGATGCTTCAACACTGAAGGTTTTCAAGAAGAGTTTGGACAACAATTTGTCTGGAATGGTATAGGGCAGGGCTGTGAAACTCACAGCCTGTGGGCCGGATGTGTCCCATGCTGGCCACGTCACCGCCTGGTTTAGCGAAGGGGAAAAAATTCCCGATACGTCACATGATGCCGCCGTGATGACATGAGTTTGATACCTGTGGTATAGGGTCTTCCGCTTGAACAGAGAGTTGGATTAGAAGACTTTCAAAGTCCCTTCTAACTCTGTTATTCTTTATTCTCTATTGTCATAAATTTATTGTAAAGCCAAAGCAATGAAAAAGCTCTTCATTTTCTTTCTATAGTTTTGGGACATGGAAGGCTGTGGCCAAATATGAACATTCACCAGAAGAGAGCTATACTGCATATTTTGATGTCAGAGAATATGGTAAGAAGAAGGATCATTTCTGTTCAACAAATCCATTTTCTGATCCTGGGTTTTATCCCTTTCGATTTTATCTCTAAAAACCTTTTCCTGTCATTTGTAAAAGTGGAAATGGCTGCTATGATCTCTCCTGGAAAGTTGTGGGAGCCAATTTGGTGTAGTGGTTAAGGTACCAGGCTAGAAACTGGGGGACGGTGAGTTCTACTACTGTCTTAGCCATGAAAGCCAGGTGGGTGATCTTAGCCAGTCACTCTCTCTCAACTCAATCCACTTCACAGGGTTGTTGTTGTGGGGAAAATGGGAAGAGAAAGATATGTCAGATATGTTCACTGCCTTGAGTTGTTTGTAAAAATAATAAAGGTAGGATATAAATAAATAAATAATAAAATATACTAAATAAAATTAAATAAATACATCTTCCTGTCAGTGCTAAGAGTTCTACCCTTTCAACCTGTTTCTTTTTCTGTAGTGTTACCAAGCTTTGAAGTCCGTCTGCAACCATCAGATAAGTTTCTTTACATTGATGGCAATAAAAATTTCCACGTGTCTATCACCGCAAGGTATGCTTATTTACAACTATGAGTAGCTAAAGGGAACATCTGCGTGAAAATGGTTATTCTTTGGGTCATAATATTCAGTAAAATATGATTTGGTGACTAGTCCTGATCTGAACATATTTACTTGAAATTTATTAACAAATAGAATAGCTATAATATTGCAAAATAGTCTTTAGACTTTATTTAGCTTTTTTAGTCTGCTTATGATAAGTGCAGGGTGCATGTGGAGCCTTGGGGAGGGTGAAAAACGGGCCTCCTGGAAGTTCGGGAAAGCCGCAAATGGGCCAGTTTCTGGCTTCCAGAGAGCCTCAGGAGCCCAGGGAGGCCATTTTCGCCCTCCCAGAGGCTCGAGGAAAGCCTCTGGAGTCCGGGGAGGGCAAAAACGCCACCCCTACCACTTGGCTGACTAGGCAACGCCGACCATGGCCACACCCACCCAGCAACTGGACAGAGAACCCATTGCTAACATTTTTGAAGCCCACCCCTGTACTAAACTGAATTTTCTCACCCTCCCGGGGCTCCAGAGGCTTTCCTTGAGCCTCCAGGAGGGCAAAAACAGCCTCCCCAGGCTCCAGAGGCGCTCTGGAGGCCGGAAATGGGCCTGTTTCTGGCCTTCCATAACTTCTGCGAGGCCTGCTTTTGACCTTCCCTGAACCTTTGCACAGGCCCTGCACTTACCTGCGATCCAAAACGGGCCACGTGAGGACTCCTGAGAGAGGTGTGGTGGGGAGGGAGGGGCCAGGCAGGGGTGGGATTTGCTGGTTCGCCAAACTGGCCATAAAATTAACAACTGGTTCACCTGAACTGGTGTGAACCGATAGCAGCCCACCCCTGCCCTAATCCCATTTCCCCATTATTTAGGAAATTACAAATATGTTCCTTTTAGCAAACTCTTAGTTATTTTAATGATTGATTTCAATTGTATTAAGGCTTTAATTGTGGTATGTTGTCTACTCCATACTTTGTATTTTTGCAAGCCGCCTTGAGTGTTGGAATGGACAGAAATGTGAAATTTAGAAATCAGAAAATAAAATGGGCAGAAGGATAAAGAAACTGAACTTAGCATCCTCCTCCCTGCTCTCAAATTTTCTCCCGTCCACCTTCAGCACCAGAAGTGACAAAGGCTTGGAGAAAGATGCCTGAATGAGTAGAGTTGAGAAAATAAGGAGCTGTGAGAAATAGGTTAACGCCCTCACTGATTCCTTTTGTGTCAAAGAAGATAAGTAGGAAAAGCAAAGTTGTATAATTGGACCTTTACTTTCATTATGTCGTAACAGGTACTTGTATGGAAAGAAAGTGGAAGGTGTGGCCTTTGTCCTCTTTGGAGTGAAAATAGATGATGCTAAAAAGAGTATTCCGGACTCACTCACGAGAATTCCGGTAAAATGTAACAGGGGTGTTTGCATATTGGAGTGTTCTTGTGGGTTTGTGTGTCAGATCTACTAGGTAGAACAATTCCACTAGAAGGCTAAACTACCATTATGGAGGTTGGCCGTAATATAATTTTGCAAGCCTGGTTGTGCTATATTTTTTTCTCCTTCTGATAATTCAGTGAATAAAGGAGCATGTGCCTGAGTTTCTTCTGGATGTTATCTGGATGTTCTGGACTGAAAACATACTTTACCCCTCGCTGCTTTGGCCACAGAGCTTGCATATCTCCATCCATCATCTTCCTTATTCTACATTGTGGCAGACCACTTGATTTCCTTCCTTATTTTTACTGATTTTTCATTTATTTTCAGATTATTGATGGAGATGGGGAAGCAATACTAAAAAGAGATACACTACGTTCTCGATTTCAAAATCTCAATGAGCTTGTTGGTCATACTCTATATGCATCTGTAACAGTCATGACAGAATCAGGTGAGCAGGGGTGGGAGAAGAGAAGGGTAAATTGTTTCTTTGAAAACAAACATATTACACTTTTAAAAATTAACAGACTACAATTTTAAATACCAGGGACTGAAAATAACTAAATAAAAGAAAACAAACCATCACCAGAATACATCATTGATTTGTGACTTGATTTTTAAATCCTCCTCTTTCACAATGATTATTCACCTTTATCCCACAAAATCCACAATATTTTTGTGGGTAAATGTCTCTTATCTGACTTTAAATGTTTAGTAAAGTGAATCAAAACTTTCCAAATTAGATTAAAAGGGATGTGCTATCTAAGCTGGAATTGTTGGTATAATTGGATTGACCAAAGATAAATTATATATCATAAGGCATAAAAGAAAAGTATCAATACATAATAATGAGGTAGCGATATAAGTTAAAAACAGGTGTGGTTATATGACACAAGTTAAGGTGATGAAAACAAAAGAAGATCTTGCAAACTGTTAAAATAAGAATACTTTTTATCCTGTAACCTCTTTCTTTCTTTTTTTCCCTCAAAATTCTTTCCCTCTCTTCCTCTTCTCTCTTCTTTCTTTCTTTTTTTTTCTTTCTTTTGCTTATTTGTGTATGTATTGTGACTGGTTTTAATTGTAAAAATTAATAAACTATATTTAAAAAAAAAAAGGGATGTGCTATCTAAAAAGTTGTCCTGTATATACTGTATCTATAAGTTTTTTCCATTAAAACTGTTTCTAATCATTTGGAGTGTTAGGGCTAAATTTGGAATATTAATATCCTTCTCTTTCGGGGCTATCCATATGCTTCCTGACACCAGTATCAATTTGATCTTGTCTTTGTTTCTAATATTTTTATTGTCTTCTTGAAACACCAATAAAACACTTAATTGCTATAGCAAGTGGTATAGCAGTTCTTACTTATTCCATAAAACTTGATCAAAATTTTGGATTTTGGGCAATTCTATCAGATATGTCATTTTGTATCATTATTAGATACTGTCCTCAAATTTTTGCTAAAAATTGGAATGCAATATGAATAATTTTTTATAATCCTTCCACAGTAAGGTAAAGGTTTCTTCCTCTGTTTCCATTTCATATTCTCAGTATTGTTTCCAAGTTCTTATTCCTATAAAAGTTTACTGCATTCTGGAACTCTTGAATGATATCGTATGAATTTTTGACATGATTCTTTGGTATTTTCCTTTAGTTCAGAAATTATTGTTTCAAAGTCAGTCAGGAGGTATAGTTATTTTCTTTATTTTTTTTCAGTTTTAACAAATGATAGAGCCTTTACATATTTAGTCCTGAAGCATCTCTACCTTTTCCTTATATCAGAAATTGTTTCTCCATTTCTAAATCAGTCCTATATAAATACTCATTTCTTCATCTCTTTGAAGTGCTTTAAAATCTCTGAAAAACATTGAATTTCTATGAGGGGCATAATTGGAGAAAGTTACAGTGCTAATATTTCACATCACTTTTGTCAAATTTCAATTTCAAATTTCAATTTTTTTGGTCAATTTTATTCAAGCAGTTTTAAATCTATAATATTATGTGGAATTACATCCAGGCTTTGTTTTTGAAGCATATAAGTGCTATTGCTATTTTACGGGAAACAGTATGTCTAGTCGCAAAGCCACAAAATAAAAAAAATATATTAATGCATTCCCACTCCACATCTTCTGAAATTTTAATATGCCAATTTTCTATTTATAAATGATCATTTGCCACATTATTTTATCTTCTTAAAACCATTTACATGACATGATAATAAATTAAAATCAGCATGTAACATGATGCAACGTTGTTTTCTATAAAAAGAAAGGGATACGAAGATAGAAGAAGTTGAGAGACAATTTGCAAACTGTGAAAGTATTGGGTTTATTAGGTTTGAAACTAGCTACTTCAAAATATTTGCAGGATTTTTCTCTTGCCTTTCTCAGTTTGATTTCCTATTTTAAGTTGCATTCCTTCTTTTTTTTTGCAGGCAGTGATATGGTAGTGACTGAGCAAAGCGGCATTCATATTGTGACATCTCCCTATCAGATCTACTTCACAAAAACCCCCAAATATTTCAAGCCAGGAATGCCATATGAACTGACGGTAATAGAAATCGAAGTCTCCTATTTTGTAGGAAGAGCCACCTTAGCAATGTCTTTCTCCCCTTATTGGGCCTCTGAAGAGCTGTCTAGACTTGCTTGTTCAAGATGCATGTGGAGGCTTCAGATTATCTCGGGGTTGACGCTGCCACTGTAGATTGATTGATTGATTGATTGGTATTTATACACTGGATGTTTTGCTGTAATGTATCTGCATAAAAGTTATGTAATTTAGTGACAAAAAGCCTTAAATTAATTTGTAAGCCACCTGGAATCACTATGTGAGTTGGGCAGCCATATAATTCTTCTTAATGATTAATAAATAAGTGAATAAATTGATTTAGATTCAGAGGAAGCTGCCTTGTTCCATGCTGATTCACCTCTTCTGGATTGCTTTAGGTGTATGTTACCAACCCTGATGGCTCACCAGCTGCCAATGTACCAGTGGTATCAGAGGCCATTC
>NW_020718128.1:0-25118 GCF_900518725.1 Notechis scutatus
GAACGATGACGTCAGCAAGGGTTGGCAGAAGCAATGCACTTGGGGCTATTCTATACGGAAGAAGCACTAGCTGAATGGAGAATGATAGATGCTGCTGAAAAGAGAAAGCCATTTTTTCACTGATACTGGAAAAATGTGCAAAAATGTATCATTTCTCCTGTCCGCTCTACTAACCTCTATTTATTCATGCTTATTTGGCAGGCATCCACTCTGATCTTTCAGGGTTGTTTTATTTTTCAGGAGGCTTAAGAAAAGAAGCTATCTTAATAGGAAAACAGTAGGAGAGAAATGAATAGAAATTCATTTCTGCTGGAAGGGATGGTTTTGCACAAGCGCATGCCCGCCCCTCCCAATACTTATCTCTGCTTGTATTAATGGTGGATAAACCTCTCCCCGTTCATGTTAAGGGTGTCTTTGATATGTATCAGCTCCAAGCATGATAAAACTCACACCGAAACAAGAGATGCAAAATGGATTCATAGTGAGGTGAACAACGAGCTGAAGTGTGACAGTAAGCTTTTGTGTCCAACAAATCCACCCTCATTCAAATCAAAAGTCTCTAGCCACATCTCAGAGAGAAAAAACTTGATTTATTAGAAGTGGCCATGTTGGCGTTAGCTGGATGCAGCCGATACTAAATTATATCATACATTTCCCCCTTGATCCTGGTCTTCCCCCCACCCTCTGGATGTGACTTCTCCAATGGGACACATCCACCTCCAAGAGTCATCCATCATGCTCTCCAATAACCTTCTTATGCTCTGACAACTTTGGGCTGCCAGGGTGATTATCTAGGCATTTAAGGAATGCCTTGTTTTCGCCCACTCCTTTTTTCTGGCAGCTAAAAAGACCAAAGGAGTATCTTTTTTAGTTGACACTTTGTACATATAGAGGGAAAGAAGCAATGGGCAACTCAGGTTTCTGTCCTAGGCCCCCCAAATAATATAATTTGTTATTGTATCAACAACAATTACATTTTTACAATGCAGTTAGTTGTGGGGTCCTTGGGGCTCTCTGAGCTGTGCTGCTTTCTTGCAGATGTCTCATTACCCAACTAGATAAATGTCAACATTCCAGCAAACCTCCACTCCAACCAATAACTCCAAGACAGACATCGCTCAAAGGTCCTCTTTTATTTGGATAGTAATTGGCACAACTGGGGGAATCCTGAATTTGAAAATTCTGAGCTTCCTTGCAATAATCAAAACTACAAATCCAACTCCCTACACCCATCATCACATCACATGCCCAATCATCATCCGTCCCAACTGAAGACTTTGCCTCACATGTCATGCCTCGATTGGAGTCTGACTCCAAGGGAGAGGAGGAACAGCCAACAGGGAATGGAAGTGTGGCTCTGGAGGTTGTGGAGGAAGCTGGGGAAGGGCACAGGCTGGCTGGGCAGTCAGAGGAAGACCCAGGCCCATCCCCTCTTCATCCTAGGGCATGCAGGGAGGAGAGGATAAGGGAGAAACGTGAATGGCATGGTCTATGGGGGAGGAAGGGGCCCTGATCCCCTTCATGGGCTGCAGCTGTGAGGACTGTTTAAAAGGACAAACTGTGCATAGCCCAGTGCTGGAAGCAAAGCATGAAATAATTCTAGTATTTCATTGCTTATCTGAGCTCTGGCTTCCTTCCCAGTATGTGTATTTCGAAATCTGTGAATGTCTTCAAGCCCATATCCTGCCTTGTCTCACTAATTGCTTCAGTGTGGTTTGTGTTGTTTTTTCTATTTCTAATTTATATGTATTTTGAGTTTGAACGGCATTTCTTCCTTTTCGCAACTGTTTGTGGGGGAGTTTTTTCTCCAGTCAATAATAATTGGAGCTTTGAAGCCAAGTTGAAGGAATTAAAGGGACTTCACCTGTTTTCATGACTTTGTTGCTTTTGTATCCCACCCTGGGTCATCATACACATATGTGCACAATAGCATGACCTTGAACTACAAAAAGAATGCTATTTTGTCAAACTACATATACCCCAAGAACTTCCACCCTCCCACATTCCCAGGCTCAATATGTGGCAGCATGGGAGCATCTGGTTTCAATATGGCTTCCAAAGCATTAACCCCTGATTATGTTTCATTTGTTGTATTTTTCAGGACATGATTTTTTCAAGGGGGGATGCCTGTCAGCTTTGGAAGTTATATTGAAACCAGATGCTCCCACACTGCCATGTATTGAGCCTGGGAAAGTGGGAGGGGGGAAGTTCTTGGGGTATATGTAGTTAGACAAAATAACATTCTTTTTTTTTCTTTATATACATACAGCTTGCCTCGTCAGTGTTGGTGGAAGTATTCTTGGTGATTCCTTGATTAGATTGTTTATTGTTGGCTTGTTTGTTTGAATTTGTAGTTCTTTGATTAGAGTATTGTTTACTTGTTCTAACTGTCAGGAAATCTCTCCTTAATTCCAGATTGCTTCTCTCCTTGATTAGTTTCCCTCCATTGTTTCTTGTTCTGCCTTCAGGTGTTTTGCAGAATAGGTTGATCTCCTTTTCTTTGTGGCAGCCCCTCAAATACTGGAATACTGCTGTCCTGTCACCCCTAGTCCTTATTTAGAGAAAATACTGGCCATACCCAAGTCCTGCAGTCATTCTTCATTTGTTTTAGTCTCCAGGCCTTTAATCATCTTGGTTGCTCTTCTCTTCCAAAATCTACAGTAATAAGCTCCATGCATGGTTTTCCTAGAAGCAGAGCAAGGAAGGAATCTTCCTACAAAGTAGCTCGTTACAAGCTGGTGGTTAGTAGTGGCCCTTTTGCCTTTTTTCAAGACTGAATTCACACATTACGCTAAGCATGGGTGGATAACTAGGACACAAGCCACCAACCAGCTGAAGGAACATGGTTTGGGTGGGTTTTCTGATGATGCTGTAGGAAGCCCCACCCTCCAGATTAAAATATTCTTTATTCTTAATATTAAAAAGAGACAGGATATAATATTTCCCCTAAAGGAGAAATGGAGAAACATCTGAACAAAAGCAGAAAGCAGCCCCAATTTTCCTGCTGTAGGAAAAAGCCTGGTCTTTTGGAATGGAGATTTTGTACATTTCAGAAAGACTGGGCCAATATATTTATAAGGAAAGAGACTCCAAATAAGCGACACAATAGGCAAGCCAAAGCTGACAAGATTAGCTTAAATAAACACCTAGGATTTGCATTTCCCCTTTTGCCTGTAGAGCCAGCCATGACCTCTACTTGACCCCATAGGAATCTGGCAACAGCTATTAAAATATTAAAGGTCATATTTTTTACACAGGAACAGGCATCTCAATCACAAAACCCCAAAGAATGTATAAAAGCCCACATACTCTCAACCCCATTTTGTCAGCCACCCACCCCCAAAACATACTGCTGTCACTAGTCTCTGGGTAACAAATAAACAGAGACATTCTGTACTGCAGCCTGCCTCCATTTTATTTCCAGCATCTTTCTCCCAGCTTGGAACCAGACCAGATTATGGTTCCAACAATGCAATGATGTTACACAAAAAAGATCAGTGCAGGAGGTATCATAGTTGGAAAATAGTGGAAGATCTAAGTAGGTAATAGGTAGCAGGTAGTGGGGCCAGCCTGGGTTGGGATTTGCTAGTTCTTCAAACTGACCATAAAATTAAAAACCGGTTGGCCCGAACTGGTGTTAACCAGTAGCAGACCACCCCTTGCTCCTTCCTCCTCCTATTTTCCCCACAGCAACAACCCTGTGGAGTAGGTTGGGCTGAGAGAGAGGGACTGGCCCAAAGGGCTTGGACAACCTTGAACTACGTCGCTTATGGTTAGACTTAAGCGTAGCACACAAAATTTTCTGCTACAATGTCCTACCAGTGAATGACTACTTCAGCTTCAACCACAACAATACAAGAAGGAGCACACAACAG
This sequence comes from Notechis scutatus, assembly GCF_900518725.1. The sequence continues at coordinate 3,876 of NW_020718128.1, forward strand.
ATACAAATTCAATGTAAACTGCTTCAAACTCGATTGCAGAATGTACGACTTCAGCAACAGAGTGGTCAATGCCTGGAATGCACTACCTGACTCTGTTTTATATCCTCTAGCCTCCATTCCTTTACCCTTAAACTATCCACTATTGACCTCACCCCATTCCTAAGAGGTCTGTAAGGGGCGTGCATAAGTGCACCATCATGCCTACCGTCCCTGTCCTATTGTCCCCATTTATTCATACCTATTTCCTATATTCTTACTCATGTTTATACTTATACCTATTATCTTGTAAGCGATTGACAAATCAAATAAATAAATAAACTGGCTTTCATGCCTGAGGTGGTACTAGAACTCACAGTCTCCTGGTGATTGGCCCAAAGTCCCTCAGCCAGCTTTCATGTCTAAAATGGGACTAGAACCCATAGCGTCCTGGTGATTGGCCCAAAGTCACTCAGCTGGGCTTTCATACCTAAAGCGGGACTAGAATTCCTAATCTCCTGGTTTCCAGGCCAACACATTAACCACTACGCCATTTGTCTTCTCATTTGTTTTTATAAATTAGAAGAAAAAGATGAGCAAATCACATATTATGCGGTGTTTCTGGCAGTTTTAAGATGTGCGGACTTCAACTCCCAGAATTCCTCAGCCACCATGCACTCCCAGAATTCTCCAGCCAGCAATGTGATGTTAGCTTACCAGGGGATCAGTTTGGTGCTGCCGCATCACCTCCTGTTCCCTGGGGTATCACTTTGGGAAGCAATCAACCTAAATCCCAGACTTTTTAATAGGAAGATACCATCGTTCTGTTTTTTTTTCCCCTTTTGAAAATGCCCTTAATGCAGAATTCCTTGATCCTTAAGGGGCCTGATCCAGAAAATTTCCCAGCTTAGTTAACTCATTCTTTGTAGGAATTTCTGCTCCGGTTGCTCCTCTTCATCATTTCAGGTGTGTTTCCTATTTTTTCCTTGATTTGTTTTGCTCGGTGGCTCCACGTCATCAGAATGCTAATGCAACTGTTATTTCATCAAGGGAACAAGTTTATTTTCCTCCCTGTCATGTTGGACTTTATCTGCTCCTTCCATAGCCACTCAGTCGTGATTTTATCTTGTCAAGTAAGGTTCCTTCCAGACTTCAAGTTAAGGACACGTTTTTTAAAAAAAGAAAAGAAGCAACATTTTTCACGGTAGCTTTTCTTTTCTTTCCTCTTTTCTTTCCTTTGAAGGGTGAGAGAAAAATCACACCATTGTACAATCCAAAGGGCAAGCTGTTATATATAAGACAGCAAATTATCTACATATTTGTATTTATGTTCGGGCTTCATAGCTCTCAGTTCCCTGAATAGATAGGGTTTAATTACTTTGGCATTTACTGATCCAACACAATGCATTAGCAGAATCTTAAAACCATCTTAAGGCTATGAAGTGAGCTGAATGAAGATTTAGCCTAATAATGTGTCAGCATTTGAGTTTCCAAGAACTCATCATCGGAAACGTGGCTACAAATTCATGAGAGAGAAAATAAGCTGCAATAAAAAAGAATATTTGTAGCTTGGGGCTGAACACCAGGAGCCTTGGGGGCTCTCTGAACTTGGGTGTTTGCTTGTAGGTGTTTTGTTACCCAACTAGATAGCACCATCAGTCTGAGTGAGTGTGGGGTTTATTCCATTTATACTCAGCAGGTTTCCCTGCCAGTTTTGTGACAGTGTAGTTTTCTCCTTGATGGTTCCTTGATTAGGGTACTGTTTTCTGCTTGATTGTTTGTCTTGTGATAAGCAGGGATCCGCGGTTGGTTGCTGACCAGGATTGTTCTGGTCTTTTTCTGTCCTTTGCATCTTTTTTATTGTCTCTGCTGAATAGTGTGTAAATATGCTTTATCTCAGTGTGTCTATCGATGGCTGGTTTGTCTGAATACCAAGCTTCCCAGTCTTTGGTGCTCTCTGAAGTTGGCTGTTTTATTGCACATGTTTCATTACCCAATTAGATATCATCAGTACTAGAAGGGAGTGGAGTATGTGGAGAGGAGGACGGGGAGGAGGAGGAGGAGGAGGAAGAGGAAGAGGAAGAGGAGAACAACTATGGGGTCCTTGGTGTTCTCTGAGCTAGGTGGATTTCTTGCAGACATTTCATCACTCAGCTAGGTAACATCATCAGTGCTCAAAGGAAGAGGTGTTTGTGAAGAGAAGGGTGATGATGATGATGACAATGACTATGGGGTCTTGGTAGTCTCTGAGCTTGGCTGTTTACTTGCATATGTTTCATTACTCAACTAGGTAACATCATCAGTTCAAGAAGGGAGTGGGATTTGCTTCTGTTTATCTTGTCCTGTCAATGTTGGTGAAATTCCATCAACACACACCCACACCTTCTAGAGGACAGAACAGATTAACAGAGTTGGAGGCCTTCTAGTCAAACTCTTTGCTCAAGCAGAAACCCTACACCATTTCAAACAAATGGTTGTCCAATCTCTTCTTTAAAACTTCCAGGGATGGAGCACCCACAACTTCTGGAGGCAACTGATTAATTGTTCTAATTGTCAGGAAATTTCTCCTTAGTTCTAGGCTGGTTCTCTCCTTGATTATTTTCCATTCATTGCTTCTTGTCCTGCCTTCAGGGGGTTTTGGCGAAAAGGCCGACTGCCTTTTTTTCTGTCACAGTCCCTCAAATATTGGAAGACTGCTATCATACGGCCCCTAGGTTTCTCTTCATTAGAGTAAACCTACCCAGTTCCTGCAACCAAATTCATTGTATATTTTAGCCTCCAGTCCCTTAATAATCTTTGTTGCTCTTCTCTGCACTCTTTCCAGAGTCTCAATTTTGTATTGTGGTGACCAAAAGAAAAGAAAAAACCTCAGAGTTTATTGTATCTGCGTGCTTCCACCTACAATATCCATCAGTTACTAGGAGGGTCATCTCTTTTATAAAACAGAAAACCACCTTCTTTTTTTTTCAAAAACCCTCAACCAATGACAAGCTCTTTAAGATGTCGTAGAAACTCGGCCTCCTGACACCAATTATCTGCTGAGTTTACATTCATTTATTAACAGTGATGACATTCCAACAGATCCTCATAGGATACTCTTGAGACGTGAGTTTATCTAAGGTTTTCTGCTGGTGATATTGTTAATTCTGAAACGAGCCCATCACTCTTGGTTTCTCTGTCTCTCACACACAAACAGGCATATGCAATTTCTGCTCTGAAAATTTAGATAGCCAAGTTTCCAGAATGGAAGAAAGTTGTCATAAACACTCCTGAAGATAAATTTAATATGAAACATCAAACGTAAATGATCATATTACCTACATTGGAGAGCCATTTTGATTTAGTGGTTGACACACCAGGCCACAAACCAGGAGAATGTGAGTTCTAATCCCACTTTAGGCATGAAAGTCAGCTGGGTAACTTTGGACCAACCACCAGGAGACTGTGAGTTCTAATCCCGCCTTTAGCATGAAAGGCAGCTAGGTGTCTTAGACTAATTACTGTCTCTCAGCCCAACTCACCTCACAGGGTCTTGTTGTGAGAAAAATTTGAAAAGAAAGGAGTGTTGTGTATGTTCATCCCCTTGAGTTACTTACAAAGTAATAAAGGTGGGATAAAAGCCTAATAATAATAAATAAATAAAATATGTATTGAATATTGGTGTAAGATACAGCAAGAAGAAACTGGGATACTTAAATAAAGATTTGTGTAATTCAAAACCTTTGCTGGTCCTCCCTGAGTCATAAAGGCTCCCTCTTTTTAAGATATCTGAAGATCTACCTGATCTACGCCGAGTTTGAAATTTGCAAGAAGGTGACGTTTAGTATCCGAATATCCTTTTAAATCCAGGTGACTTGTTCTTCTTCCTTTTTTATTAGTCTATTTTAAACCCAACTCAGTAAAATATTGAAATATTTTTGGTGGCAACGATCTTTGAAAAGGTTAAGAGAAAAACATACGCACTGAAAGGTGGAATGGAAAAAAAGTGGGGAAGAAGGAAGAAGAATTAATCATTCACGCAGACAGATCTGGAGGAAAAGATAAGAGTTTTATAGGCGCTGAAAAGAGACGATAGGCATTTCACGGACTCCAGGAAGGAAAATTCTAGGCAACAAACTCTACTACAAAGTGAACACTCCGCAGGCCTTTCTCTGATGTTCGAGCAACTGACTTGCTCTGGGGGAACAAAGTAAATCAGCCTTGCACCTTTGTTCCAACAGTTTTTGTTAGAATCTGAACTCTGAACCCGAGCTACTAGTTACCGAAAGAGCAGCACAGCAGCTTCAAACATGGAAGACATGCAGGCATCCACATGCAACTTTACTTCACAGGACACATATATGAAAAGGAATGAGGCTTTCAATTGCACAGTTTCCCCCTGCCATCTTGATTCTTTTCAGATTTTTCTTGCTGAAATTTTGGGAGTATGTGTGCGGTAGTTGTACAATCTAACAAACAAAGGAAAAGAGTTCAGGCTTTGTCAGCTTTCTCCAGGCAGGAAACATGACTTTGTAAGTTCAGGCAGTACGCTTAAGCCAAAAATGAACCAAAACAAAGACTTAAACGGAGGCTTGCAAATTAAATAAAGCAGACTTTTATTCTATGATCAAAGTTAAAGATCTGGGAAGAAGTTCCTAGCACATCACAGGAGACATGGGAGGCAAATTCTACAAAATGGAGAAAGATGCCCTATCCTTTTTATATCTGTAAGATTCTTAGAAGTCGAGTAACTGCATTGTAAAACTCTCTAACTTAGATTTACGTCTTTCCTGCAAAAGACAAATCTCTCTCGGCAAAGTTTACCTTTCATTATCTCTTCTCCTATTGTCCATCTAATTGATCACAATTGACCACTTAAGGAGGCTATTAACAGCATACTTCAAAAGTGTGGATTCCTCCGAATGGAGATATATGTTACATTCCCAGAGAGGTACGTTTCATTCCCAGGGAGTGACGCTGGGGTGAAATTTATCAATCCAGGAAAACAGATGGATTCAGATTGGACAATCATATATCTTAATAGGAGAGGGAAGTAACTGATTGCAGGCATGTGTTTATAATTGTTTTACAACAAGTGAAAGGTTAAGGAAATCTTTTTTACAACAGCAAGATAACAAATGCCTGTAGAGTAACTCTCTACTTAATGCCATAATATATTTTACTACATTTATTTATTATTACTATTCCCTTCAACCCAATGAGATAATTTTACTTTATTGTAAGGCTGCATGAACAGAATCTTGCAAGTCTGAAAGTACAAATCTCCCATTGTCTCCTTTACAAACCAAGAAACTAGGGAAGGCCTCTTCTTTCTCTGCCTATTATGCAGCTTCAGGTTATGCCTCCTCTTATCTGACTGTTCCCAAGGCAGGGTCTCTCCATCACATCTTTACAGAGTGTAGGAAGTTAAAACCCACCCCTCTCACAGGAAAATGAAATATTTTAGGATATACTAAAAAGGCAGAATATTTCCCCTAAAAAAGAGAAGGAGAAACTCAGAGAGATGCTGCAATGGTCATAAGTGTGAAAAAAACAGTCACAAGTCACTTTTTCCAGTTTTACTTCACAAAGTCACTAAGTGAACTGTTGTAAGTTGAGGACTACCTGCATTTCCCCTGGAAGAGAACAAACCGGTCATGGGATCAATGCAAGGAAAGATCCTTTAGCATTATAAACAGGCGAACTTCCAACTTACTATTGTTAACAAAAGCAGGTAACGATGTCCTGGTTTATTTGCCCTGTCTGCTTGCCCTTTAAAGCTTGAGTCTGATTAAGTTAGAGAATATGTCGAATTACGGCCATTTTAACAATGTGAGGCTTCCACCAGAGAATTAAAGCCTTTTGCCATTCTCCTGTTGAAATCGGAACAGAAGGGATAAAATGTCTTTATTTCTTAATGTGACCTAGTTTTGCCCTGGAGGACTGGGTTACAGTATGATGAAAAACTCAAAGAGGGACATACAGAGTCAAAAACCTTCTCCTGCTCTTGAACAAACAGTATAATTCAAACACTTGAGGAAAAAAAATAGTGTTTTGTTTTTTTACAAGATACCTGTTGGAGGCTAGGAGGGCACAAAAAAAATCAGTATTGTGGATACAGTCCAGGGGTGGTCTGCTACTGGTCTGCCCCAATTCGGGCCCAATACCAGTACCAAACCGGTCGCTAATTTTATGGCTGGTTCGGTGAACTAACAAATCCCACCCCTGGCTGGCCCTGCCCTGCCCACCCCTCCCCTCCCAGGAGTCCCCAGGTGGCCCATTTTGGATCCCAGGTAAGTACAGGGCCCACATGGAGGCTTGGGGAGGGTGAAAAAATGGGCCTTCCAGAGGTTCCAGAAGGCTGGAAACGGGCCTGTTTCCAGCGTCCAGAGGGCCTCTGCAGCCTGAGGAGGCATTTTCGCCCTCCCGAAGGTTCGAGGAAATGTTTTAAGGGAAGATAGAAAGTATAAAAAATAAAATATATGTTGATATTGTGGGAAGGCACCCCCCCCCCCCCAGAAGAAAGAAATATTTTGAGAAATGTTCAAAAAGGCAGGATTAAATATTTTCCCTAAAAGAGAAATAAAAATCTTAAGGGAGACAAAAACTCAGAGACCCAGCTCCCTGCCCTCAGCAGATATTTTGTGCCCATTGGGTACCCACTGGGCCATCCTATCTTCAAAACAAAAGACCTTCAGCTCCCAGGACGATGGGATTAAGACATGACCCTTCTGGACACAATAGAATTAACCCACTACCATTTAGCAGCAGAGCTGACTATATTGCACAATCTCCTAAGGACATTGTGTCACCTTCCAAACTTCAGCCAAACTTAGCTCAGACAAACTATAGAGCCAGCTCTGACCCCTACATAACCCCTACAACAGCCAATAGAATACATGGTCTTGCACAGGAACAGGAAGCTCAAACACAGAGCCCAGAGAGGGTAAAAAAAGCCACCCACTCTCAACTCCATGTGGTCAGCTGCTCAGAGCCACAAACCCATGTGTTTTTGCTTCATCAATAAACCCTCTTTCCAATCAGCCTCCAGCCTCCATTTTGTCTCCAGTGTCTTTCTCCCGGCTTGGAACTGAACCAGATGGCTATTTCTTCCCACAATATAAAACTTCCCACAGATTCCTGCACAGAGATGGAGATTCCCACTCACTTATGACCTCTGTCCTTCAGGACTCAGGTGAAGCCCCCTGCAATCCCTTCCTTTCAAAGAAATATTTACATGCACCAGGTGTTCAAAAGGTGATAATAGATCACACTTCCAAAGCACAGCTCTTGTCATCATGAATTTGCAGAATGTAATCTCTCAGGAGAACTTCGTGTGGAGTTCCTAAGTGCTGGTAGAGCGCAAGTTGGAAATGTGTGTTGACTTTTTGGGGTCCACACACACCCTCTTTTAATATCTCCTGGTGTCAGGCCAGCCAGCAGTTGAGTAGCACCTCAAAAGAGAAAGTGCCAAACAGCTGTAGTTTCCCTGCCAGTTTTCTTAGTCCGCCAGCTCTGTTTTCTTAAGAGGTCATAATTCCTTGTCAAGTCTAGCACTTTCAGTGGCATGAAAGCAATTTATCAGATGACTTGTGTCAGGAGCTATTTCTTGCTTGTACCAGGAAGATGCACACACCTTGTGTCGGCTCCTGCACATGTCACCTGTGCTTGCTTGATGTATTGGAAGCAATCCAGAACTCCAGCAAACTCAACACAAACTTTTCAGTTTTTCTCCTCTCTTTCTCTGCTTCTACATCATCACTGGACATTTCCAAGAAGAGACTGGGCAGCTGTTTGTCCAGAATGGTATTGGATCTCCTGCATGAACACTGAGGTTGGACTAGAGGACCTCCAAGCTTCCTTCCAGCTCTGTTATTCTGTTCTCTCGAAGTTCTGTGTGCTCCATTACTGGAGGTTTCCAAGAAGAGACTGGACATGATCTAATGTGAAAACTAACTATAGCAATATAATCTATATTTAAACATTTCATTCACCTCCAATTTGTTTGCAACCTTCTCATAATCCAAGGTCCCTTCCAACTGTTATTCTATTCTATTCTATTCTATTCTATTCTAGTCTAGTCTAGTCTAGTCTAGTCTAGTCTAGTCTAGTCTAGTCTAGTCTATTCTTGTCTAGTCTAGTCTAGTCTAGTCTATATTCCTATTCTATTGTATATGCCTATTCTATTCTATTCTATTCTATTCTATTCTATTCTATTCTATTCTATTCTAACATCTTCAGCGGAGTTTAGGAGATGTCAATATCCGTGTTCTTCTGCTTATAAAAGGTTTAGGTGTGGGTGAAGCCCTTATAAACAGAAGAACACTCACACTGACATCCCCTAAACTCCGCAGAAGATGTTACTCAGTCTGGTAACAAAACGTTTGGAAACCAACCCAAAATTTCGGAGAATAAACCTTCACCCTCAACAATGAGAATATCTCCCACTCTGTGCTTCCTTGATGGGAGAGGTTGATTCCCCATCCTGTCCCAGGCCTTTCAGTTTTCCCCCAGCTCAGGATTATTATTCAGTGATTTCTAATTCCATAAAATCCAACATTCCAGGTAGAACACAGGAGGAAAATCCTTCAAGTTACCTTTCATCATCAACTGAATTGATTAAGTGGGCTCATCAGAAAACAGTTGGTTTGCAAAAAAAAAAAAAAAATTAGAATACAGAATAATTTAGAATATAAAATTGGAAGGAACTTTGGAGGTCTTCTAGTTCCACCCCTATTCAAGCCGGAGATCCTACACTTATAATGGCGAACCTATTAGATTAAATTAGATTCAACTTTATTGTCATTGCCATGGATACAGGCAACGAAATGCAGTTAGCATCCAACCAGAAGTGCAAAACAACAGTAAAATATAAATATATGTATGCAAATGTGCAAGGCATCTATGAATATGTCAATGGAAAACACAACAGAAAGTATGTACACGAGCACACAAGGATAAGTGTGACTGCACATATCTGAACATATACAACTGTACAAAATGTTTATGGACCCATCGAATATAAGTACAAATGCACAGAGAATTATACATCATATATTATCAAGGGAATCATGAGCATGTGTGGGGACAAACGAACTGAGGGGTTTAGCAAGGAAACCGCTGTGTGGTAAAAGCTGTGTGCGTGCCAGAAGTGGCACGCAGAGCCATCTCTCCCCATACACCAGCCATCGCCTGTTGTTCTTCCGGGTTCTGGTGTGTGCATCTGTGCTGGCCAGCTGATCTTCGCGCATGTGTAGGAGCACCAGAAACTGGAAGAGCAGCTCCCCAGAGCACATGCATGCGCCGGCCAGCCGGTCTTCGCGTGCGCATGCACACTAGAAACCGAATGTCAGGGGTCCAGCATCCACCCCCATTTAAATCATGAGTCTCTCGCCACATCCCTCAGAGTTTAAAGAAGGTTCATTAGGAGTGAACATGCCGGTGCTACCTGGGTGTAGCCAACTCTGAGAGACATTCATTCATCTCACCCTTGACTCTGGTCTTCTCCCCACGCCCTGGGTGTATATTCTCCAATGGGACACATCCATAGCCAAGAATCATGCTCTCCAGTAATAATCTTGCATGCCAGAAGCTTCCGTCGTCTAGAGATTATCTATGCAAAGCATTTAAGGAATGCACTACTTCCCTCACTCCCTTTCTGCTGGCAACTTTTTTAGATATTAGATATAAAATATTTCTCTGGTCTTTTAGAGAAATATTTTTGAGTTGATGCCAAAGACCAGGTGGCCATGTGCATACCAGGCAGCCAAGCTTCCAGTTTCTGGCACTCCCATGTATATGTGTCAGGGAGCTGCTCTTCTGGTTTCCAGTGTGTGCTCATACTCCCATTTTCAGCATTCAGTCCCGAAAAAGGTTAGCCACCACTGTCCTATACCAGACAAATTGAGTTTTTCTATGCTGTGGCTGATGTCAGCTTCAATGGTGTCCAGCCACCGTGTCCTTCGCAGCCCAGTTTCCTGGATACCACTAACATAATGTAAGTCCAAACATAATTGCTTTGTCCAGTAAATTCCTCCACATGACATGTGGAGGGTAAGTGAGGTGTTGTTTTGTGATTTGAGTTAATATACCCAATATATACAGGTAGTCCTCGACTTACAATCACAATCAAGCCCACAATTTATCTTGCTAAGGGAGAGATTTGTTAAGCGAGTTTTGCCCCACTTTACGACTTTCCTTTCTTTCCACCTTTGTTAAGTGAACCACTGCGGTTGTTCAATGAGCAACGTGACTGTTAAGTGAATCTGGCTCCCCTATTGACTTTGCTTTCCCGGAAAGTCACAAAACGGGATCTCGGGATTTCTAGACATTGCAACGGCCATAAATAGGGGGGTCAGTTGGCAAGCATCGGAATTTTGCTCACGTCATCACAGGGCTGCGGCAACAAACTTGCTAAGTGTGAAAAGGGGTCGTCGGTCGCTTTTTTTCAGCACCGTCGCAATTTCCAACGGTCAGTAAGTGAACCGTTCTAAGTTGAGGACTTCCTTTATTCTGGGTGGTGATTCCTCCATTTGTTTCTGCTGCTGACTGAGCTCGGAAACAAACACCACGTAATCAGGGGTGGGCTTCCAAAATTTTAGCAAAGGTTCTCTGCCTGGTTGCTGGGTGGGCGTGGTCATGATGGGTGTGGCCCAGTCGGCCTCCTGCACCATGGTGGGGGGGCATTTTTTCCCAACAGCCTCCCCTGGCTCCGGAGGCTCTCTGGAAGCCAGAAACAGGCCCATTTCCAGCCTTCCCAAACTTCCAGAAGGCCCGTTTTTCACCCTCCCTGAGTCTCCGCGTGCGCCCGGCACTTACCTGCATCCAAAACAGGCTATGTGGAGACTCCTGGGAGGGGAGGGGCTGGGTGAGCATGGCTATAGTGGGCGTGGCCTAGTCGGCCTCCTGCACCACGGCGGGGGGGGGGGCATTTTTGCCCTCTCCGGACTCCGGAGGCCTTTTCCTCCCCCGCAGGGAGAAGGCGACAATTCATTTTCTCTCCCCCTGAAGGAACATCGGCCCCCTCCTTTTGCATCTAAAGTAACACCCCTGACTTCGCATCCCTTCAAAAGCAGCTGGAGCCCTGCTTCATTGAGATCCAGAGAAACCTCTCCTCTCCTTCCCCGGATCCATTTTCTGCTCTGATGGCCTTGCCTGTCCTTGGAGGATGTGATTCATACGGTCGCTAAATCACACCAGGGCTGCTGTGCTGAATGTCATTAGGCTTGGCTGCCCACGTAGAGGCCACAGGGGTAGGGGGTAATGAGTAATCACCCACCGGGGATGTTTTCCTAAACGGCTCCCGCTCTTTCTTCTCGAAGGGACATCCCTTTCTGTTAATTGAGGGGATGGCATCGCTCAACCCACCGCAAACACGCACCTTTCTGGGCATTGGAGAGATAGAGGATTTGTCCTTCTGGATGTGCCGATTCTGACTCATCGTTACTCAGTTTGCCAACAAGAAAGAAAAAAAAACTCTCTGGAAATTTTGGCAGCCCAGCTTTTCTGACCCGGGCTTCCCAAGATCATGAAGCCGACGTCTCGTCCTGATAAAACCCCTTTGTTGTGAATGAATAAAGTAAATAAACCCAAATGCAAAGTAGGTTTTGGAAGCCTGCACATTTGATTGGTCCTTGAACAGCAAACAAGGATTGGTTCATAAAAGCCCCTGATTGGCCAAACTTAGGACACTTCCTATTGGTTATTGGTTTGGACCTTATGCACTTATTATTGGTTAATAGGGTAGCAGCCAACCCTATAAAAGGGTTACTGCTGCCCATAGCCTTGCTCTGTTCTGTTCTATTTACTGTTAATAAAGAGTTGAAGTCACTGGTCAGATGTCTGGTCTCCATTATTTCCCAAACGTAACTCTGGCGACGAGGGTGGGATGCGGAGACCGAAGAACTGACTGATCTACAGAGCAACCAACAGAGCACGTGGTCGAACACGCACTATCAACGGCAACATGGCCAGCGGTGCCATACCACCCGCTCCATTCGACCCAGAAACCGAAGACTGGGAGTCGTACATGGATAGGTTCCAGATGTTTCTGGAGACCAACAATTTGAAAGACGCAACAACCAGCAAAAAAAAGAGCTATATTTCTAACCCACTGCGGGCCTACCGTGTTTAAAATGGCAAAATCACTTGCCAAGCCAGCCGAAGTAAAAGAGATGGACTGGGACGTCCTCGAGCCTTTGCTACGGGCCCACTACGCGCCCACCGTGCCAACCTTAGTCAGAAGACACGAATATTACCAGAGGGACCAACGGAAAGGTGAAAGCCTTGCCAACTACATCGCAGATCTCCGCAACCTTGGAGGCCTCTGCGGATTCTCTGATTTAGAAGAAGCCCTCCGAGACCGCCTGGTTCTGGGCCTAGAAGATGGCACGATCCAGAGCAAAATTATGGCTAAGGGGGACATCAGCCTCACCGATGCCCTCAAAGAAGCCACTGCAGCGGAGGCGACCCAAAAGTCGGCAGCCCGAATGCGCCTCACCAACGCACCGCTACGTCAACTCGCCAAAGATACCTCGCCTCGCTCAGAGAGACACCCGGTATCGACTCACCACGAGGACCTAGAATCCCCATCAGAAAGCGATGAGGAAGAGGTCAACCGACTCCGAACGGAACGAGACCAGTTCACACAACCCTCATCTCAACCTTGTGCAGGATGTGGGGCGAATCACCCCCGATCCAGCTGCAAATTCCTCGACGCACTCTGCCGCGTTTGCGGGAAAAGAGGTCACATCGCAAAGGTTTGCAGAAGCAAACAAAACTCAAAACCCCGGCAGGCCGAATACCAGTCTTCAGGATTCTTCGGCACACCCCGAGACAAACTGAATCACCAATGGGGAAGCCACTCCTACAGAAACAAACCGTCCACCACTTCCACCAGGCGTGAAGAAACCAGGCGGGAAGAGACCCACCAAACAATTACCATAGGCCACGCTACATCCCTAGATGCCGGGAAAATCCGAGTAGAGGTTGCTATCGAAAACAAACCTTGTGTAATGGAGGTGGACTCAGGATCATCCCTCTCGATGGTGTCCTGGAAGACGCTTCAACAGCTCATTCCGATGATTCGCCGCCAAGACCTAAACCCTCAAAGGGTTATCCTCAAAGATTACCAGGGTAACCGAATTCCCGTTGTCGGGTCCCGCCGATTCCAGGTCTCTTTCAAGGACCGCACCGTCGCACTGCCACTGACTGTCGTGGACCGTGACCAGCCTAGTCTTTTAGGCCTTCAATGGTTCAGACCGCTTGGGATCACAGTAGCCGGAGTCCACCGTGCCGAGAGCAACGATTGGGAGGAAGCCCTCGTGCAAGAATTCCAAGACGTTTTCGCGAACGGACTAGGCAAGTACAAGGGGACCCCGATCTCATTTAACTTGAACCCCGAGGTAGCACCCATCCACCTTAAGCCGCGTCGGGTGCCGTTCGCCCTGAAACCTAAAATCGATGAACAACTCGATAAGCTAATAGAACAGGGCGTGCTGGAACCCACCGACCACGCCCGATGGGAAACCCCAATAGTGACGCCTATCAAGCCTGATGGGTCACTGAGAATTTGCGGAGACTACCGGGCCACCCTAAACCACGCACTTCAGCAAAGTGCGTATCCAGTGCCGGTAGTGCAACACCTGCTCCATTCCCTGGGTGGCGGGAAAGTTTTCGCTAAACTAGACCTAGCCCAGGCATATCAACAATTGCCTGTAGATCCGGCCACCGCGGAGGCGCAAACTATCGTCACGCATAGGGGCGCATTTAAATTCAACCAGCTCCAGTTCGGGGTGAGCGTCGCTCCAGGAATTTTTCAGAGCTTAATGGGAAGGCTGTTACAAGGAATAAGAGGGGTCGTACCGTATTTCGACGATGTGCTCATCGCCGCCCCGAACAGAGACATTCTAGAAAAACGACTCCGCATAGTGTTACAAAGGTTCCAAAACGCAGGCCTCAAAGTTAAAAAAAATAAATGCCAGTTATGTACCGAAAGGGTGGAGTTTTTGGGATACCTCCTGGACAGTCAAGGAATCCATCCCACTGAGGACAAATTAAAGGCAATTAAGAAGGCCCCCACTCCAAGGAACAAGGCAGATCTACAGGCGTTCCTTGGACTTATCAATTTTTATAACGTCTTTTTACCCAATAAAGCAACCGTAGCTGAACCATTACATAGACTCTTAGACAAAAAAGCAACGTGGGTTTGGGGACAACGTGAACAAAACGCTTTCCAACAAGTAAAGAAATTGCTAACTTCTGATTCTGTACTTATGCAGTACAACGAGACTCTGCCGTTAACTATTACTTGTGACGCCTCACCTTTTGGGGTTGGAGCAATCCTGGCCCACGTATTACCGAACGGAGCAGAAGCTCCCGTCGCATTTTTTTCATGAACTTTAGCTAAAGCTGAAAGAAATTATAGTCAGCTGAATAAAGAAGCTTTAGCTATTGTGGCGGCAGTTAAAAGGTTTCATGAATATGTGTATGGGCATGCGTTTACAATAATTACTGATCATAAACCACTACTGGGGATTATTGCGGGTAATAAACCAACCCCGTATATATTGTCCCCCAGAATGACCCGCTGGTCTGAATTCTTGGCGGCGTACAATTACACCTTGCAACACTGCCCGGGGAAATCAATTCTCCACGCTGATGCATTGAGCAGAACACCACTTCCAGAATCGGTTGAAGATCCAGCCCCAACCATCACAACGTTGCAAATTGAGACTCTACACGCGCCGCCATTGACGGCGAGAGACATTGCCCTCGAGACAAAATGAGATCCGGTCCTGCAACACCTCCTACGCTGGGTTGAGCGTGGTTGGCCAACAGAACAGCTATCACCTGAATGGGCGCCGTTTAAAGCACGCCAAACCGAACTGTTTTCTCAAAAGGGCTGCATCTTGTGGGGCGATAGAGTCGTAATCCCGAGCAAACTGCAACAAACTGTTTTAGCGGTATTGCACGACAGACATCCGGGCATCGTGCGGATGAAAGCACTCGCACGGAGCTACGCCTGGGGGCCGGGAATCGACAAAAGAATCGAGGCCTGGGTCGCTACTTGTCAACGTTGCCAAGACGTCAGCAACGCCCCACCTAAAGCAAGCCCAACCGAATGGGAAACTCCGAGGGGACCATGGTCCCGTATCCATATTGACTTTGTGGGGCCTACAAAAGGGCACACTTTCCTTATTACAGTCGATGCCTATTCAAATTGGCTCGAGATCCATCGAATGAGCACAACTACAACGGACTCAGTTATCAACAAATTAAACAGGTTATTTGCCACACATGGTTTTCCGGACGTCCTCGTCTCGGATAACGGCCCACAGTTCACAGCATTACCATTTGAACAATATCTTGCTGACCGGGGCATCCGCCATGCGCTGACCTCGCCCGCACACCCTGCGGCGAACGGGCGTGCAGAGCGCATGGTACAGTTTGTAAAAAAGGCCCTCCACAAAATGGAATTCGGAAACATCGATGAGAAAATCAATCGGATTTTATTGTTGCAGCACATCACGCCCCACAGCGTTACCAACAAAACGCCCGCCGAACTTCTTATGGGGCGGAAACTACGATCGCACCTCAACCGGCTCCACCCCGCATACGCACCCGAAAAGCCTTTCGGCTCCAGCAGCAAATGCCGGGAATTTAAGGTAGGCGATTTAATCTTTGCCAAAAACTTCGCCGGCGACCCTTTATGGATACCCGCAACCGTTACCCACCTCACTGGGCCTAAATCTTACCGCCTGCTAACAGACGATGGGAGGGTGTGGAAACGCCACATAGACCAACTCCGTTCGAGATTACTACCCAGCGCCCATGACTCCCCGGGTTCACCAACTGAGGGGGGAGGAAATATCGAGGAAATTGACTTCGATATAACGGATAGCAGGCCAACGGAAAACCTACGGCCCAGCGAAGTACCGGGGATTGAAGCGGGGAGGGAGTTGACTTTTCCATGGGACTTGAACACGGGGGAAACCGAACTGCGAAACCCTGAAGAAACACTGATTGGCGGAGACAACAACAATGGAAGCAGCACGGAATCACCGTGCAGCGAAACGGAACTTAATAAAGATCATCCAAACGCTCCACTGGAACCGGACTTGAGAACAAACCCGGTGGAGCCATGGAAATCATCCAGACAGACCAAACGGCCTGTCTATCTTGAAGATTTTGTTACAGCTCCCCTCAAACGGAACCCAAGGGGGAGGGGTGTTGTGAATGAATAAAGTAAATAAACCCAAATGCAAAGTAGGTTTTGGAAGCCTGCACATTTGATTGGTCCTTGAACAGCAAACAAGGATTGGTTCATAAAAGCCCCTGATTGGCCAAACTTAGGACACTTCCTATTGGTTATTGGTTTGGACCTTATGCACTTATTATTGGTTAATAGGGTAGCAGCCAACCCTATAAAAGGGTTACTGCTGCCCATAGCCTTGCTCTGTTCTGTTCTATTTACTGTTAATAAAGAGTTGAAGTCACTGGTCAGATGTCTGGTCTCCATTATTTCCCAAACGTAACACCCTTTTATTTACTTTAAAGGGAATTCCTCTCCAGCAAAGTGCCAGCAAACAGTCTGTCAAGAGATTTCACAACTACAGACCTTTATCAGGCTTGGAGAGTTGCCAGGCTGATACCTTCCAAACGCCACACTATAGCAGCAATTACTTGGCAAAAAGTCAGGAGCAGATCTTCTTCACCCTAATGAATTGAACTAATTGTCTCCTGCAAAACCCCACTCCACTTTCGCTCCTCTTTATTCCCTATAGGAGAGGCCATTCACCGTCCAGCTGAGCCTTTACTCCCAAGCCGACCCTTGTTCCTTAACTGTTCCCTTCTCCTGGCAACTCTGCACTTGCGCACACTGGGAACAGGCCCCAGCTGTTCTTCTGCCGCACTGATCTCCAATGGCTGTGGCCCCAAGCAAAGACTTGTCCCGGGACAAATTGTATCTGTTCCTTTGTCTTCAAACCAACCTCTCAAACCAAAAGATAGCAGAAAATAATATACAGGTAGTCCTTGACTTTACAACAGTTCATTTAGTGACCGTTCAAAGTTTCAACGGCACTGAAAAAAGGACTTGGGGCTGTTTTCACCCTTAGGACCTCTGCAGGACCTCCCCAGGGTCGTGTGGTCAAAATTCAGGTGCTTGGCAACAGGTTCATATTTATGACAGTTGCCGTATCCTGTGGTCATGTGATCCCCTTTTTGGGACCTTCTGACAAGCAAAGTCCATGGGGAATCCAGATTCATTTCATGGCTAAGGCAGGACTAGAACTCACAGCCTCCTGCTTACTAGCCTGATGCCTTAACAACTAGACCAAGCTGGTTCTCTATTGTCTCTCCATTGCCATGGAATAAAAATGTATTAAAAGAGGAGCAAAGTAATATAAATTTTGGTGATTTCCTAGAAGCAAAGGTGTGTCATTTAAGGCATGAAAGCTGGCTGGGTGACTTTGGGCCAATCACCAGGTGACTGTGAGTTCTAGTCCTGCCATAGGCATGAAAGCCAGCTAGGTGTCTTTGGGCCAATCACCAGGAGACTGTGAGTGCTAGTCCCGCCCTAGGCATGAAAGCTGGCTGAGTGACTTTGGGCCAATCACCAGGAGACTGTGAGTTCTAGTTCCACCTTAGGCATGATAGTTGGCTGGGTGACTTTGAGCTAATCACCAGGAGACTGTGAGTTCTAGTACCACCTCAGGCATGAAAGCTGCCTGGGTGACTTTGGGCCAATCACCAGGAGACAGTGAGTTCTAGTTCCACCTTAGGCATGAAAGCTGCCTGGGTGACTTTGGGCCAATCACCAGGAGACAGTGAGTTCTAGTCCCGCCTTAGGCATGAAAGCTGGCTGGGTAACTCTGGGACAATCACCAGGAGACAGTGAGTTCTAGTCCCGCCTTAGGCATGATAGTTGGCTGGGTGACTTTAGGCCAATCTCTTTCTCTCAATCCAACCCACCTCATAGGGTGGTTGTTGTGAGAAAAATAGAAGGGAAAAAATCGTTTTGAATATGTTCGCTGCCTTGAGTTATTTGCAAAAACAATAAAACCAGAATTGCAAATAAATAAATAACAAACCCAGACTAGCCTTCCAATAAACCTTCAAACTATATTACAATTCCTTCCAGAATTTCTCCAGACCGCAGCCTCGGGCTGGTTGCAAATTCTAAAAAGTTTCCTTCCTTAAAAGCAGCAATGTAAAAAGAATATGATGCCAAGCAAAGGTTGTCCTTGACTACAAGCCTGACACAATAGGGATATCCACCTCACAGCCGTGAGATGATCTGTTGACAGGGCCAAGACAGGGCATTTTAATCACAGCAATCAAGCCAGGCCTTGTTCCTTCCCAAGCGAAGGTGAGGTGCCAATCACATTAGCCTTCCCCGAAGACCATCGGATAAGTTTCTCTTCCCACTTTAGGCAACACCTGGCATTAATCTTGAGACCGGGGTCATCTGTCAAGCTCTTAATTTCTTTTGACAATGTCAGAGGAGGGCTGCTCTCCGTCTCCATCACCGCTCCCATCCCCACTAAGCCTTTAGTTACTGGAGCAATTGAAGTAGCTAATCGCCACCCCTGCCCTTCCAAAGTTTAAAATAAAACAAAGGGAGGAGGACAGGAAAGCTAGGAGAGGACATGAAAATTGCTTTTTTTTTTTTTTTTTTGCATCCTGCCATCAGATATCACCTCAGCTCGGTAATTGCCGGTGCTTTTGTGGAATTGATGTGCCGGGATCTCCAACTCCATAGGGAGCATTAAATGAGACCCATTTTAGGCCAGGGGTGTCAAACTAGATTTCATTGAGGGGCGCAATCAAGATTGTGTTTCACCTCAGGGGCTGAGGTGGGTGTGGCCAGAGTGGGGGGCAGGGCAGGCTGTTTTTCGAGCCGTTTTCAGGCCAATTTTGGCTGGAAAAATGGCCCGAAAAATGGCCTGTTTTCAGGCCCTTTTCAGGCCGTTTTGGGGGGGGGGCTTTTTGGTTTCTGGCCCCCCCAAAATGGCTGCAAACACCCTGAAAAACAGGCGGGGTTGGGGCCAGTTGGTGGTTCGATTTGCCTGTTCTCCAAACCATACAGAATCGGAACAAGGGGTTTGAGCAAACTGACCTGAACCTGCAGCAGCCGACCTCTGGCCATATCTAAGCACCCTGTGGGCCGGATCCAGCCCCTCGGCCTTGAGTTTGACACCCCTGATTTAGACCGTATAGAGATGAGGTGGGGTAGAGCCGGGTAGCAGGGAGCGGGCAAATTATTTCCTTTAAGGGAATGATCATTTCTAGTTTCTCTGAGCCAGCTGGAGAGAAACCTGTTGGAAATGAGAAGTCTTCAATGCAAAAATAGGACCGTCCCATCTGGAATACATAAATATTTATTTCTTGGCTTGTATGTTTGTTTGTATCCGACTGTTATTATTTTTACAAATAACCTGAGGAGGTGAACATATCCAAACCATTTTCCTCCTTCTACTTTCCCCACAACAGCAACAACCCTGTGAAGCAAGTTGTGCTAAGAGAAAATGGCAGGCTTAAAGTCACCCAGCTGGCTTTCATGCCTGAGGCAGGACTAGAAATCACCATTGCCTGGCAAGTTATCCAGCCGTTTTTTTATGGCTAAGGTGGAACTACAACTCACTGTCTCCCGATGATTGGCTCAAAGTCACCCAGTTGATTTTCATGACTGAGATGGGACTAGAGCTCACTGTCTCCTAGTGATTGGCCCAATGTCACCCAGCTGGGTATTATGACTAAGGTAGGACTATAACTCCCAGTCTCCTAGTGATTGATCCAAGGTCACCCAGCTGGGTATTATGACTACGGCAGGACTAGAACTCCCAGTCATCTAGTGATTGGCCTAAGGCCCCCAGCTGGCTTTTATGGCTAAGACAGGACTAGAACTCCCAGTCTCATAGTGATTGGCCCAAGGTCACCCAGCTGGGTATTATGACTACAGCAGGACTAGAACTCCCAGTATCCTAGTAATTGGCCCAAGGTCACCCAGCTGGGTATTATGACTATGGCAGGACTATAACTCCCAGTCTCCTAGTGATTGGCCCAAGGTCACCCAGCTGGGTATTATGACTATGGCAGGACTATAACTCCCAGTCTCCTAGTGATTGGCCCAAGGTCACCCAGCTGGGATTGCGGCAGGACTATAACTGCCTACCTTCCCTGTCCTGTTGTTTCTTTTATTTTTCTTATATGTATCCATGTATTCGTAACTATGTTTTTACTTATACCTATTATCTTGTAAGTGATTGACAAACCAAATAAAATACATAAAAATAAATAAAAAATAAATAAATAACTCACAGTCTCCTAGTGATTGACCCAAGGTCACCTAGCTGACTTTTATGGCTAAGGCAGGGCTACAACTCCCAGTCTCCAAGTGATTGGCCCAAGTCACACCACTGGCTTTCATGTCTAAGGTGGGACTAGAACCTACCATCTCCCAGTTTCAGGCGTGGTACCTTAACCACCAGGTTAAAATAACCTGAAAGATTCTAAAGAGCATATGAAGTAAATTCTAATCATGAAGTGTAAAGTCTGTAGTCACTGATGGGAAGGAGATTATTTTGTTGTCGCTAGCTATAAAACAGAATAGGAAGAGGTCATAGTAGAGCAGATGTTTTTTTATTTATCTTGTTTACAGGTCCATGGATTATATTTATTTATACAGTGTTTACCTTCTGTTTTACAACCATCGTGCGTCAGCTTTGATGGTGTCCAGCCATTGTATTCTTTGGCAGTTTCCTTTTTACTGCTAACTCTTCCATACCTAATGCCTTTTTCTCCAGTGAATTCCCGCACATGACATGGCCAAAATAAGTGAGACGCAGTTTTGTGATTTTGCCTTCCACTGCAAAAAAAAGTCACAAAATGAAGTCAGTCATGTGGGTGACCAGATTTACAACAATCATGAGTTGCAGCCATGATGGGCAGTCTTCGTTACGGTAATAGGTTGAGGGCTACTTCTTGAGAGATATCTAGTGGATTTCTGTGAGAAATAAAGTATAGTAGAATTGTGTCCCTGGCTTGATCCAGTAGGATTAAGACCATCTAACCCTAACCCTAACCTTAACTCCTAACCCTAACCCTAACCTTAACCATCACCTTAACCCTAACCCTAACCTTAACCCTAACCTTAACCCTAACCCTAACCTTAACCCTAACTTTAACCTTAACCTTAACCCCAACCTTAACCCTAACCCTAACCTTAACCCTAACTTTAACCTTAACCCTAACCCTAACCTTAACCCTAACCTTAACCCTAACCCT